>WAAF01001994.1:592990-768398 GCA_013400475.1 Tricholaema leucomelas | reverse complement strand
CCATGGTCTAGTTGACTGGATAGGGCTGTGTGCTAGTTTGGACTGGATGATCTTGGAGGTCTCTTCCAACCTATTCTATATGAGTTTTCCTTAAAGCAGAAAAGATAAAGAAACAGGAGTGAGCACAGCTAACCTAAAACGCTTTTGAAAGGTGTTCATGTACTTTGGGTATGAGAACTACGTAAGAATCAGCTTGAAGAAGAGGGACATAGAAACTCAAAGGTTAAACACATAGATACATTTAAATACCCTCAAGTATTGTTAATATGATAATTTAAAATAATAATGCTTTAAGCAGCAAATATTCAGTAGCTGATAAGACAGATCATTTCATTGTGAAGTGAGCTTAATAAAAATGTTCTTTGAGGAGCTAATTGCCTACTGGTAAATTGCTGTTTAAGTAAGACTTGCTGTTGCAAGAGAATTAATAACAAAATCCTACACTAGTCCCAGTGTTTTGAAGATTCCCAGTGTGCTGTATGTGATAATGTATTATGCAGGTAGAATTCTTTTCCATTCTGGATGGTGATGTGCGTAACAATATTGTCCTTTGAGACTAGTTTTCATGCAGTTGCTGGTATCTCACTGTTCGGCAGCCTGCTGCAGATAAGAATGAGTGATGATGCCCTAGTTTTTAATGGAAATTTTAGAGTGTGTGCAGCGGTAGGGTGCAGTCTTCAGCAGAGAAAAACGAGCTGACTTGCAGGCATGAGGGGTCATCAAGAAAGATAAAGAAATAGGACATAGACTCTAGGCTAAACAAGGCTTTTTAAAGGATATTATGGAAATGAGGAAGAACTAATTCGATTCTCATAATGTCACTCCATTTAACTTTAAAGTACAAGGTCGAGTTACTGTGTTTTCTGTAATGACTAAAAATTGGGGGTGTTCTTTTTGTGAAACTGTTAAATGTTTATATGGCAAAGACTGAATGTGACTAAGGAATACATTTGCAACAGCTCCTCCTGAAACCGCAGTAGAGATGGGGGAAAAAAAAGATAATTGCTTTAGTTTTTGTTTTCATACTGACAGTCAGATTTCCTTGAGAATCCTCTCTTTAAAGTTATCTTGATCTCCTAACATATATTGTTTTCACATGCAGTCTATGAAAACTACATCAGTGATGTAGCCAATCTCAAAACAGCTCCCTTCACAAAACAGAGTATCTCAGTGCTTCTTCTCTTCTTGAAGCCTGACTTAGGCATTAGAGGCGGCATTTTGCAATGCCTCAGGTTCACGATAGCACTAGGACTTCTTGAAATGATGATGAATTGCTCACTTTTTTACTGCAAAACCTCATGCAAACACTTTATTTTTAATTTTAAAAGTAGATACAATTCCTTTCCTGCATAGACACAGAAACATTTTCCATGTGGACTCATCCTAGGAGGCAAGGGACAGCATAGATATGAGAAAATACTTCAACTTTTCTTACTTTCTGTTCTCTCTGAAGATTCTAGTAAGTCTTAACAAGAAAAAAATAACATGTGAGAGATGAATGGTGAATTCCCTTTTAAAGAAATACATTATCTCCCTTTTAAGACTTTCACAGGAACACCTACACAACAAACCTAGTGTGATGAAGGGGGCTTTGGGCAGCTTTGAGTAGTCTTCAGTTTGTATCAGAGCCAGTCAGTTAGTGGTTAGGTTGTCTGCAGTGTACCTTGACTGTTGTTACAGCTCCCTAGTGGATTCATCTGGATAGGCTTTAATCATGTCTTTGTTTAACATGTATTATGGTTGCTTAGTGCAAACAAGTCCTCCTGGCCAGAGCTAGTAAATAAAAAGGCAAGTTATACTTTTTTCTCCCTTGAATCTGCCTGTCTCTTAAAGCAGCCATAATTCAAAGCCTAATAATAGCTTTTCCTCTCCTCATATTCTGTTTTATATGCTGTTTAACTATGACTGTCAACAGACTGTCATTCAGATTTTTATGAAAGTCTTTAGCTCCTTGTAGTTCCAAGCCACAGCTACCACAGTACTTTGTAGATGTCTGTATGCTGTGCAAAATACATCAGCAGTGATGGAAAGCAATGTCTAATACCAGTCCTTGAGTCCCAAACAGGTTCTCTTGACTACCTCTACTATGTGAAGGGGTAGGGAGGATCAGCCAAAGGTAGGAACTGCAAAAACAAGCAAAATATCTGTAAGTCAGCTGAATGTTATTCAGACATGCCAAACATTTTGAAATTTGACAGATGTTTACTCATTTTGATGCAAATCTTCCTCTCTTAATCTTCAATATCAAGATTGTGAAATAGATTTTATAGTTGAAGTGAGGAGTTGGAGAAATTTTGTGTTTTGACAGGAAAGAGAAAGAAAAGATAAATAGAACAGGTCTGTTAGTCAATCAGAAAACACTCATGGAATGGAATGCTTACTTCACTCATAATTAATAGGGGTGTGGGTGGCTTGCCTTTTTTTTTTTTTTCATGAAGATGCTAGTGCCATCAAGATATATATAAGGGATTGCTTGTGTCTTTAAGCACTGTCTCTAAAGTTTTGTGAGCAGATATATAGTCACCTAATAACAGACCATTTTCTGGAAGGACAACTGATGCAAAGTAATTCTATTTTTGAAAATTATGTTTTAAACTTAATTTCTAGGCTACTTCCAGAACGTAGCTTTATGCTCGTTATTGAAAGTGTGCTAAGAAAATGAATAAGAAAGACTTGGAGATTGTAATCATAAAGATAAAACTAAATAGAAGCATTAACAGAAGGAGGTAAAAAGACTCCCTGAAATTTCTTTTTTAAAGGCTTATAACATTGAGTACATTTTTTTTCCCATTAACAAATATAGCTAAAATTTCATACCAAACCTGCTGAATAATGTGACAAGGGATATAAGTTTAAATAATTTAATAACAAGACTCAGAGGTTGAAACTGAAGTAAAGGTAATCAGAAGATTACATCAGTGCTAAAAATCGAGACGCTTTTATGTTTTTAATTACCTCACTTCATCAAGGCAAGCCTGAGAGGTCGAGATTTCAAAGGAACATACATTTAAAAACTCCAGGAAAGAAGTATTAATAATGATAATGTTGTGTCGTGGTTTACAGAGCAAATAGATAGAATTTTACTTCCCCAGAAGAGTAAAATTAAAATGCTCTCCATGAATTGAAGCACAGAATTGTATTAAAAAATGTGTAGAGAATTACAAAACACAGGGATCCTTAACAACTACTACATACACAAGGTACATGAAAACCCCCAAAAACCTGACTAAACCACAAGCCCCACTGCTCCTTTTCTTCCCACCCCCCTTCCACCCCTCTATTGCCTCCTTCCATTAGGCCTAAATAGGCCAAAATTGCAAAGGCCAAATTAGGCCTCTGCAGGCCTTAAACAGGCCTACCTTCCATATCATAGAATCAGCCAGGTTGGAAGAGACCTCCAAGATCATCCAGTCCAAACTAGCACCCAGCCCTGTCCAATCAACTAGACCATGGCACTAAGTGCCTCATCCAGGCTTTTCTTGAACACCTCCAGGGACGATGACTCCACCACCTCCCTGGGCAGCCCATTCCAATGGCAAATCACTCTCTCTGGGAAGAACTTCCTCCTAACATCCATCCTATACTTCTCCCAGCCCAACCTGAGACTGTCCCCTTGTTCTGTTGCTGGTTGCTTGGGGAAAGAGACCAACCCCCACTTGGCTACAGCCTCCCTTCAGGTAGTTATAGACAGCAATGAGGTCCCTCCTGAGCCTCCTCTTCTCCAGGCTAAACAACCCCAGTTCCCTCAGCCTCTCCTCACAGGGCCTCTCACACCAGCTTCGGCGCCCTTCTCTGGAAACATTCCAGAATCTCAACATCTGTCTTGAATTGAGGAGCCCAGAACTGGACACAGTACTCAAGGTGTGGCCTGACCAGTGCTAAGTACAGGGGAAGAATAACCTCCCTTGTCCTACTGGCCACACTGTTCCTGATCCAGGCCAGGATGCCATTGGCTCTCCTGCCCACCTGGGCACACTGCTGGCTCATGTTCAGCTACTATCTACCAGTGCCCCCAGTTCCCTTTCTTCCTGGCTGCTCTCCAGACACTCTGTCCCCAGCCTGTAGTGCTGCTTGGGGTCATTGTGGCCAGAGCATAGGACCCTGCACTTGGCCTTGTTCAACCTCATCCCATTGGCCTGTGCCCACCCATCCAGCGTGTCGATGTTACCAGATAAGGAGCTCCCACTGGCGAGAGCAGGCAGGAGGGAAAAAAGAGGCCAAGTTGGCCTTGCTGCCAGTTTATAAAGTGATAGCAGAATTATAGGATTGAGTAGCAACATTACAATTTCCTGGGTACACATCCTGCGCTGTCTCACCTCTAGAGGACTTTCTATCTTTATGGTTAAGATTTCCAGTGCTTAACCCGATGAGACATTGCACCTTTCTTTTTTATCTGATCAGAGAAACACCCTTTTAGTATAGATGCTTTGTTTTATCAATATGAAGTAGAAGTGTGACATTCTCAAAGTTTGTGTGCTTCACGCATGAGTAGAAGTTGCATTACACTCATATATAATTCTGTGTCATTTTTTAGCAGTCACAAATATGCCCAATACAGTCTGTGTTGGAAACAGACTTTTGAAACTAGGACAGAGAAAAAAAATTAAAACAAAGAAATAACAAAACAAAACAAAACAAAACAAAACAAAAAAAAAAAAAAAAAAAAAAAAAAAAAAAAAACCCAAAAAAAAAAAAATAAAAAAAAAAAAAAAAAAAAAACAAAAAAAAACAAACAAAAAAAACAAAAAAAAAAAAAAAAAAAAAAAAACCAAAACCAAAAAACAAAAAAAAAAAAAAAACAAAACCCCAAACCAAACAAATCCAAAACTGAACAGAAAAAAAACCCAAAGAAACCAAACCAACAAAACATGAAAGAAAAACAAACAAAAAAAACCAAACCAACCAAGCAAATAGAAAAAGACAAACAAAACAAACTCTTAAATTTGCTACTACATTTTCATAAATATGCAGAAACCCAAATCTGTAAACCTTGTCTTAGATCTTCAGCATTGAAATAATAGTAGGTACTTGAACCAGACAGTTCAGTTGCCCGGTGTGTTTGGGGGCTTTGTTGGATTTTAAGGGGAGTGCATATCACAGAGTGTTAGGGGTTGGAAGGGACTTCCATAGATCATTGAGTCTATACCCCTTGCTGGAGCAAGACCATAATCTAGTGCAGGTCACACAGGAACACATCTAGGCAGGTCTTGAAAGTCTCCCAAGAAGGAGACTCCACAATCTCACTGGGCAGTCTGTTCCAGTGTTCTGTGACCCTTACAGTAAGAAGTTTTTCTTCATGCTGAGGTGAATCTGTCTGTGCTGTAGTGTATACCCATTCCCCCTTGTCCTGCCACAATTTATCAGTGATAATTCCTGCAAAATGTTGTTTATATTTCAGAGCTATATATGCTGTTCTGTACAAGACATTAACACATTTGGTACAAAGTAGTAAGGCAAATGAGAAAGTAGCAAAAATGTACTGACTCTAACCCCCTTTCCCAGAGAAGAAAACAGAACTGCCTGTGCGTTAGCACTATGAGTCATGAGTGTGAAAGACGTTTGCTTTTCATCTGTGTCCCAATTTTTTTGTTCCTTGCTATATCTAGAATTTTCTCTGAGATAAATGAAAAGAGTGGTTTGTCTTTAAAGCCTGATTTACTTACATGCTATTTTTAGCTTAGCTGGTGTCCTGTCAAAAAAAGAGATCTCAAATGTTGTTGGGGGTAAGGACCAATAAAGTCACCAAAAAAGGGATGAAAGTGTCATAGTGCTTCTGTATCTTGTGAATATATTCCTGCTTTTCCTGGCAAGATCATTCCATGGTGACTAACAGATAGATTGAAGGTATAACAATGGGCCTGAGTTACAAAAGAGAGGCTAATATTTAAAGACAGAAGTGGGCATGTTTTTATAAAGAAATGTATTTTTTCCCCATTTTCAGCTTAAAGGTAGCTTGTCTGATTCCACTACCAAGTAAGCTCTCGGTGATTTAGAGTTATTCAAATGATCCAAACTCCTGCATTTATTTCAACAGGGAAAAACCTACTCATTTGTCTTTATTAGTGCAATTCAGAGTTTTAAATATAAGTTTACAGTGATTCAAAGAGTAGGTTGAGCAGAATTTTATATTCCCCTCTTTCTTCATCGCCTTTGTCTTTGGGGCCTCTAAGTGAAAGATTGTAACAGCATGCAGATTTCTGTGAGTGAAAGTTCCTTTTTTTTGCCTCTTAGAAATTGTACACTTGGTTTATGATAAGCAATTTCAAACAAGAAAATGGCGACAACTCTGTCCTTGCTCTGGGATGGCTTCTTGAGATCTTTCTCTTATCACATTCTTTTCTTAGGGTTCAAAACGCCTCACTGGAAACACTTTTTGTTTGACTTAAATTTGTGATGGAGATCATGTACACTGAGAAAAAAACCAGTATTTTAAGCACGATCTGTGTCTAAAGGAATTGTGTTGTCTAGTGTCTCTAGAGTATTTGGAAGAGAGTACATTCTTTACAAAAGCTGTGCTCTCATTTAAAATCCCATTGCGTTACGCGTGTTATCACTGACAACCCTTCTGGGAAGTATCCTCCTGCCGTCGTTCCTGTGTGGTTATTTACCCAGACAAATAGATACCTTCTTGATTCACTGCTGGAAGAATGAATTATGTAACTTCAGTCTGCAGATTTTCTGTGGTCTAACACATTACTTTTGACTACTATCAAAAACTTGGTAGGTTGGGGTTTTTTTGGTTGGTTGAGTTTTGTTTCCTGTTTTGTTTCCTCTTTGGTCTTTTAATTAAAGCAATGAAACAATCACACACAACCCCAACAAATCAAGATAAAGAAACCTTTTTTGTTGTTGTTATCTTTTGTACTTCCCATAATTCTCTTCTAGATTCTTTTTTCTACAGGGTATAGAAATAAAATAGGGAAAAGTGGGAGTCTCTTTCATATGAAAGCTGTGACTAATCCACATTTCACCTTTTATTCTCCTCATGAAAGTCCAGTTTTACATAAAAGAAGCTGTGCATGGCCTCAGTGAATTCAGAATCCTTTCACCTCCATTTGTAGGTAACTGCTTTTCTCACCAAAACTGACTGCAGTTTCCTTCCTGTGTGAAAGCTGATGTCCATAAGACATTTTCAGATTAAGCAGACTGGATTTTGAGAACCAACAGTGACTTTAACTGGGAAGTAAACAAGATTTGCAACATATCTATCATGCAAAATGACACACCTGAGGTACTTCAGGACTAACTGTCATAGAAACAAGCATATGCTGAAGATATTCCTGTGTATTATGGCATGTTGAACAACAACAAAGAAAATCTTAGTGTAGGGTTTTGGCAGTAACATAAATTTAATTTTGCTTTTAATTACACTTTATTTCTTTTTCTGTCTGGTTACTTGGGTGAGGCATTTTAGTTGATGTGTTAATTTGTACAACCTCTTGAAGTGTTTTGATGGGCTGCTATTTACCATGGTTTCTGCTCTGTTTTTATGCAAAGAGGTATTACTTACACCTTGTATTATTTGTTATTTTCTGGTACAATGGTTAATTAAAAGAAACACTCTGAGACTATAACTCCTGACAGACTCGAAGTAGGAAATTTCTATATGAAATCACTTCCTTAACGCTCCTGAAAAGTGGAGAGCAGAGAAGTCTTGAAGACATGACCTGTGAGCCTTTGGTGAGCTGTTTTTTTCCCCCATGTCTCCCAAAAGTATGAGCCTTGTGCATTGATGAGTGTCTCCATCCTTTCTGAGTATGAAGTAAGGCTCAGACTGCTGCTCTAAGTCCTCCCATTCCTTTCTGGATTTTCTGGCACAGCTGAACTGGGAGAACTTGGAGGGATTTTTCAGCCTATATTCCATTGTAAATGGAGATTTTGAGATTTCATTGCCTGTCTTCAGTCTGTCTTTCATAGCATGGTCTGTAATGGCTTTATGAATTAATTGTTCATTAACTCTGAAGCAGAGGTAGAGATTCCCAAATAATTAAGCTCCTACAAGCTGTTGCACATCAGTTGCTGGGTAGGACACAAGTCAGTGCTGGCAGTGAGAAAGAGAGAGAAGCAGAGAACAGAAGTTAAATATTTCTTTGAATAGCAACAAATGAATGAATCTTGACCAGCAAACTATCGTGTACTTACTCTGCCTTGCCTAAAGAAAGAGACAGAAGAGCTGAAGATGTTGCAGGAGAGATGGGACTTATCTAGAACAAAAAGACCAAAAAAAACCCAACCAAACAAGCCCTGCATTAGGTTCATTCTTAAGTAATCATGTGGGATTGTCTTTTTTTCTGCCTTCTCAATGGCAGTTCAGTGTACATGAGTCTGTAGGATGGATGGGTGGTTCTATAGGTAGTGAGTTTCAAATTGTTGTAGGGTGTCAGCAAGTTTGCTGATGATACAAATCTGGAAGGGGTGGCCAACAGCCTGTTAGGTTGTGCAGCCATCCAGTGAGATCTGGGCAGGCTGAAGAGCTGAGTGAAGGCAAACCTTATGAAATTGAATAAGGATAAGTGCAGGGTCCTCTATCAGGGAAGGAATAACAACAGGTACCAGTAAAGGTTGGGGGTGCTGCCCTGCTGGAAAACAGCTCTGTGGAGAAAGACTTTAGAGTCCTGGTGGGCAAGGACCAGCAATGTGTCCTTGTGGCCAAGAGAGCCAATGACATCCTGGGGTACATCAGGAAAAGTGTGGCCAGCAGGTCTAGGGAGGTTCTTCTCCCAATCTTCCCTGCCCTGGTGAGACTGCAACTGGAATACTGTGTCCAGTTTTGGGCTCCTCAGTTCAAGAGAGATGGGTTTTCTGGAAAGAATCTAGTGGAGAGCCACAAGGATGATTGGAGGACTTGAGCATCTCCCCTGCAAAGAGAGGCTGAGAGACCTGGCACTGTTTAGTCTGGAGAACAGAAGATTGAGAGGGCATCTGATCACTGTATGCTAATATCTGAGGGGTTGGTGTCAAGTGGATAGGGCCAATCTCTTTTTTTCTGGTCAGTGGCAATAAGACAAGGAGCAACAGCTACAAACTAGAACACAGAAGGTTTCACCTCAGCATGAGGAGAAACTTCTTTACAGTGAGGGTGACAGAGCACTGGAACAGGCTGCCCAGAGAGGTTGTGGAATCTCCTTCTCTGAAGACTTTCGAAACTTGCCTGGATGCTTTCCTACATGAACTACCCTAGGGGATCCTGCCTTGGCAGGGAGCTTGGGCTCAGTGATCTCTGAAGGTCACTTCCAACCTCTAAAGTTCTGTGATTCTGCAGCTTGTGCAGGCTTATGCACTTGTTCTGTGCATAGGACAGTTGGTGGTAGGTTATGGTGGAGGCCTTCCCTGAGGAGATGAAGAGTGAAAGAGGGATTTGGGTTTTGGTAGTGATCAGATCTATTCTTTACCTTTCAAATTTTGTGTGGGAGTAAAGCACTAACAGTTTGAATATAGACTTAATGAAAAATGTGTGATGGTTGGCATGCACACGTTACATTAAAAAACAGAAAGAGAGAGGAAATACAGTGAATTATTGCTACTTAGACCTGTGTGAGCTCTTTTTAAGAACTATGACACTGAATCATATATTTGACTTTTCCTTTCCGTGCCCAGAAAAATTGTTGTGATAGATTCCTTCAGGTATGCATACTCAAACCTGCTGGTGATTCTGCAGAAAAACAGAAATAGGGGAGTAGATTTTATACCTAAACAAGTAGTCTGATAGTTTGTATTCAAGGTAGAATTTTATGGCCAACCTTCTGCACAAGCTAGACAATGTATACCATATATCAGATATGTATTGTCATGGTAGATCAAATGAAAAATAAATAAATCATAGAATCAACCAGGTTGGAAGAGGCCTCCAAGATCATCCAGTCCAACCTAGCACCCAGCCTTATCCAGTCAACCAGACCATGGCACTAAGTGCCTCATCCAGTCTTTTCTTGAACACATCCAGGGACAGTGACTCTACCACCTCCCTGGGCAGCCCATTCCAATGCCAATCACTCTCTCCGTGAAGAACTTCCTCCTCACATCCAGCCTAGACCTCCTCCAGCACATAAATCTTTTTATCCATGTCATAAATTACCAGAAACAGAATTATGTGCAGTTAGAGAATGCAGAGGAGTTATGTGCAGTTAAAGAAATATTTTGGTGAAAATTCTTCAGGAAATTGTAAACATGTCATTCTGCCCTAAGTACTTGCTGAATATGCTAAGTAAAGATTGATCTACTCTCTTTTTTTAAGGTACAAAACCAGTTTTCAAGGCTGCAAAGAATATCTGATTTCAGTTGTTTCTCTAGTTTCCTAGCAGTCTATTAAATTCCAAACAATATGTAGTTTTATCTAACTTTTTAAATGGCATTTTAATGATCTATTAACTGACTTGGAGAAATTTGGTAGATCTTTTGCCCTTCCTCTAGAAATCAATGGATTAATGTTGAACTAGGGTAAACTCTTTTGCCATCGATAACCATTTTCTCCTTCTGTGACAAGTGCTGCAATACAGAAAATAACTTTATTGGTTCTATTTAAATTTTTAGTAGGTCTCTGGTATACTATGATTTCTGGTGATGGGGTTTTTTGTGTGTGTTCTATTATTTTTAGTATAAATAAGAAGTAAGTCGACAAAATCAGTTGCACATATGTACTAGCTTTAAAACTCTTTTGGGACAGACCATTATGTGTTGGATGACAAGACTCATTTATGTCATAAGTTTACTTTTCACATGGATATTTTTGAGGATTGAGATAAAGTTTATTACCTGTTCCTGTTCTTTGATGGGATACAAGGTGCTTTTGTAATTTCATCTTTTTAAAATGTAATAATTTAAAGCATCTAAAATTGTAGTGCCTCTAAAAAAATATTTTTAACTGAAAATAATTATTCATTACAAAAAAAACCCCAATATGCTGATTGAAACTGTTCCAGCATTGAAAGTCAGTGTAAAATTTAAAAGTAGAAAATTGTGATTAAAACAATAAAACACTACAAAATTCACTGAATAAACACCACCCCCCTCCCTTTTTTATTCTTTTTTTGGTAAAACATAATGGATTCCCTGTCTGTAGTACTCTGCAGGTAAAATTAGAAGGCAGTGATCAAATTTTGTCTTTCTATGATTATACTGTTATGAACTCTATTCACAATTTATTAAAACAATCTAGTATTAATATAATTTAGTGCTAATATAGTGCTGGAATATTGCTTTCATCTTCAAATGATATCAAGAATAGTGAATGGAGTTAATATTACAGAGCTATAAGAGGCACTGACTTAATTCTGCCTCATCTTTTCTGACCATGGGAAAGTATAATCACAACTGCCTAAATATGGTTTTAGAAATTTGGAAGGGTTAGAAACTTGGAAGTTACACATTATCCATAGAAAATGAAAAGGAGTCTGACTTTATTTAATTGAGTTTTCCCCATGCAATGTTACTTGATAGAAATATAGGGGTTTTCTCCCTCCTTGAGGCAATCTTGTTGGAATATCATTCACAGGATTACTGAGTGCCCCCAGCATCCATGAGCCAGGGAAGTTGAACGTGTTTAACAATTTAAAACTTCATCCTTGTGGTTCATGTATTTGTATGGGTCAGTTCTCTAGTAAACCACCATGACCTCATAACCAGGGTTACAAGGATGTTTAAGGGACTGGGACATCTTTTAGGAGAAAACTCTGACAGACCTGGGGCTGTTTATCCTGGGGGAAAAAAAATAGAAGAACTGGAGAGGAGACTTTATTAGTGTTTATAAATATCTGAAGGGTGAGTGTCAAGAAGAATGGGTCAGTCTGTCTTCAGTGATGCTCTGTGGCAGAATACAGGAACTCGCATCTCAATGTGAAGTAAAACTTTTACTGTAAGGTTGACAGAGCACTGAAATAGGCTGCCCAGAGAAGTTGCACAGTCTCCTTCTCTAGAGACTTTCAAGACTGCTCTGGAAGCATTCCTTTGTGACCTTCCCTAAGTGATCGTGCTTTGGCAAGAGAGTTAAACTCGATTATCTCCAGAAGTCCCTTCAGATCCTTATCTTTCTATGATATAGGTCAGTATAGAAAAAAAAAACACAAATCTGAAACAGGGTCCTTTTTTACCCTTGTGTCTTAACAAGTCTGGGAAACAATGATACATCTTCAGAAAGAGAAAATGTTTCTTGATTTACTATTCTGGTCAAGTATTTTTTTGCTTCCTGGATCTCTGTCTTAGCCTGCCAATAATTTTGGGTTACAACAACCCCAAGCAACACTACAGGCTTGGGGCACTGTGGCTGGAGAGCTGCCTGGCAGAAAGGGATACGAGGGTTATAATAGGCAGCTGAATATGAGCCAGCAGTGTGCCCAGGCGGCCAAGAAGGCCAATGGTGTCCTGGCTTGTATTAAAAATGCCGTGTCCAGCAGGAGTAAGGAGGTGATCGTCCCCTTGAACTCAGCTTTATGAGGCCACACCTCGAGTATTGTGTTCAGTTTGGGGCACCTCAATAGGAGAGAGTTGCGGAGGTGCTGAAGTGAGTGCAGAGGAGTGCAGTGTGGGAGAACTCTCTCCCTAGGCAGGCATGAGCTGTAAACACCAGAGCTCATGCTGCAAACTGTCCTTGGGCTGTCTGGGGCCCAGGACACGAAGCTGTAAACAATGAGCAACTCACACACACCTGCAGGGGGTTGAGCTTGCCATCCCGCAGGGGTGGACACCAGGGACTGTTTGACCTATCAGTACCTTGCATATAACTCTGAACCAATGTGTACCTTCCACTTGTGTTAACCTCAGCAAGTTGTGCACCCCTTTTCTAAAGGGGTATATAAGCAGTTGCACTTCCCGAATAAAGCTGTACTGTACTGCGCATTGCACTGATAGCAGCTAACTGAGTCGACCTGTCAGTACCCCGATCGATTCTCGGCCTCCCCCGGCGGCCTGGCTCCCGCAGTGCAGCAAAGCTGGTGAAGGGCCTGGAGAATAAATCTTGCGAAGAGCAACTGAAGGAGCTGGGGATGGTTAGTTTGAGTAAGAGGAGGCTGAGGGGAGACCTCATTGCTGTCTACAACTACTTGAAGAGAAGTTGTGGAGAGGCTGCTTCTGGTCTCTTCTCACAGGTAATTGGAGACAGAACAAGGGAATGGCCTCAAGCTGAGACTGGGTAGGTTTAGATTGGATATTAGGAAAAAAAATTTCACAGAGAGAGTGGTCAGGCACTGGAATGAGCTGCCCAGGGAGGTGGTGGAGTCATCAACCCTGGATGTGTTTAAGGGTCGTTTGGATGTGGTGCTTAGGGATATGGTTTAAGGTGAATCTTGGAGAGTAGGGTTATAGGTTGGACTTGGTGATCCTGAGGGTCTTTTCCAGCCTGGATGTTTCTGTGAATACTCAGTTCTCAACATAGATTTCTCTCAGATTTGATAAAACTACTTCCATATCACCTGTGATTGAAGAGGTGAGAAGAGTCAAACTGAAGCTAATGATTATCTGACAGAGAGTACCTACTGCCCATGAAAGTTATCACAGCTGATTTGATTTTAGTGGAATCAGTTCTTGTTCATTAAGTGCTAAATGTATTGCTTTGCAACTAAAAACAATTTAAAAATATTTCTTTTTATTTCTAAGTCATGGTGTTTAAAACTGAGCCTGCTTCTCTTCACCTGGAAAGATTAGGATGTCAAGATGTTTTCCACTGAAAGTGTAGTTTTCAATAAACATATTGATTTGTATTTTGAACATATGCTCTACTAAGAAAAATAAGTTGCCATTAAACATGCAATGAGCATCAATTCCTGAAAGTCTTTCCATGTTTATAATATCAACTACTTTGAAGCAAGCTGATGAATTTAGCAATCAGAAATGAAATTATAGGAATATGGAAAACAGCTTTCCCTTGAGTAGGAGAGCTGGCATGCTTAGGAGAGAAATTGAATTAATAAAAGATCAGACCCCAAATGCTAATGTTCTGAAGAAGGAGCAAGACAGATAAACAAGCTAAGTCTAGATTCTCAGATACCAAAGAAAACACAGTGTGCCAGGGGTGGAAAAGTACCCCAATGGTTGTTGTGGGGAATAAAGACAGTCTCCTTTAAATTGATATGACTCATCTGGGACAGGAAGCCTGTCCTCAGCACTACAAGAGATAGAACAACAGCTCTGACGAATCCATGGTTGATGGAGATAGGAAAGGCCATCAAAATCAAAATGGATGAAAAAGGAAGATAATGTGATGGGCTTTTCTGTCTCTGCTGAGTGATTTTGCACAGTTTCCACATACTAAAGAAGCATCCAGAAACATTTCTTATGCCTGTCAGAAATAATAATTGGCTTTTTTTCCTTTTTTTTTTTTTTTAGTATGAGCAGTGTAGGACATAGACATATGAGTTTTGTGATGAAGAAAACCCCAAACTGTTTTAACTTGCCTTAAAATGAAGTGTGGAAGATGTGGATGAAAGCTCTGAAAGCAATAGTTACATAAATAATGTCCCAAATGCTCAAAAGAGGTGATATCTGTGTTAGTTTGTCTTAAACTGAGGCTAAAATGACAAACTCTAGAAAGCTGTAATGTAACTTGTTCAGTATTACAGAAATGTAGCAGACTGAAAATGACCTTGCAGGTTTTTTTCTTGACCTTAATCACTGATGAATGGCAATCTAGTAATTTCAAAACAAAGTAATATCTAACAAATATCACAATGGAAAGAAAAGTGGGATGCTGAGGTATATTTGTTCTGGTGGTGTTCAGTTAAAGACTAGGAGTGGTGCATTCAAGGTACAGATTCCATAGGAAAGCAAAGTTAGAAGAACATGAGATATGTAGGAAATAAATTGACTTAATGCAAGGGTGTGGATATTTCTATAAGAATCAGGAACAGACATTTTTATCTTCAGAACACTCAGTTGATTCAGCTATGGCAGGAAAATTAACTGAGTTCTTAGTAAGTTGGAATAATGAAGGTGATTGAGCACTGGAACAGGTTGCCCAGAGAGGTGGTTGAGGCCCCATCCCTGGAGATACTCAAGGTGAGGCTCGATGAGACTCTAGACATTTGCAGTTAGTCTGCAAAGTGTGAGCATTTAGTTTGTCTAAAAAAAATTAATGAGATGACCAAATGCCATGGTATATGTATTCTTCTTTCAATGCTTCTAAGGCCCAGAGAATGCTTTGTAACTTTTTGTCTGGGCAAGAATAAACTAAAACACAAACAAAAATGTACTACAGAGTTTTTGGGCAGGAGTAGGAGACAGCTTTTAGAACTGTATTTACTCAGCCAATTTACATTTGGAAGGTATTCAGGAGCCAATATCCGGGTCTTCTAAACTCTCAAGTTAGATCATTCTGAGGAGCAAGGAAATTGACACAACATTGATTAATGCCTTCAAAATACATTCATTGCAGTATAGGTGTATTTGAGGGAAACTAGCAGTTTGCAAGTCTTGACTGCTTTTCTGCTTTCTTTGATTTAAATGATTATTAGTTCCTTAGCAAGGATTGCCTTCATTGTTTTAGTTTTTTTTCTGCATCATTCATCTCCATCAGCTGACCTGAGATTGCATAATTCATGGTGATAACACAGTAGAAGTCTAAAGAAAAAAAATGCATACGAGCTTATAACAAAGGAGTTAGAAAACACATAGGTGTTGTTGATTGTTTTACTCCTAAAAAAGTGCCAGTAATGCATCTCCAGTTTAAATCAATGTGATTTAACTGCCTGGAAAATTAAATTATCCCTTCTTTCTAATAGAATCTTGGACAGAGGTACATCCCCTTAATGGATTAATTCATTCTGGTAACCAAATGCTAGCAAATTGGTTTGGACAGAGTTTTCCTGTTAGCAAGGCTCACCACACAGACTCCGCACGATTCAATGTGAATCCACTGGAGACCTTTATTGTTTGTTCTGACTCCATTTATATAGTCTAGAGCATAGACCACACACCTACACATTAGCATAATCTAGGCAAGAACAAGCCAGTCTTTTACATACACCATGCCCTGTTTTCCTCATTAACCAGGTGCCCCACTATCTTTCCTCCCCGGTGGGAGACATCCTGAAGCCATGGGAATCAAGGTTGAAATGCTCAGTCTGCTCAATATTATTCCTTCTCACATTGCATTCCCACATTTTCCACTAGGAGTTTTCACCGTTCTCTGATTTATAATGTTGTGTCTAAGTAAACACCCTTGTGTCAGCTGTATGCTTTTATACAATTTGGGGCAGAAGAGAAATGTATGTGAATGATTGAAGAATAGCACATGCAATTCAAATTGAAGATTACAGATTTCTGCACGTGATACATGCTTTTAGGATCTGTAGCTTACCCTAAATTAAGGAAATGCAATACAGATTTATTTTCTTTCCTTCACACATTTTTTTTTTTCAGATGATGTGTCTGACAGAAATTAGCTTGCTTGTGGTATTTCACCATGTTGTTACAGAGCTGTTCCAGAACAATAAATTATTGGTTTAACATGTTTGTCTCCTACAATGAAAGGAGGATAGTACTGTTCAGATTGCTCAGACTATAGTTTCTAATTAAGTTTAACAGTGAAGTTCTGTTTCATTCACTGACAAGATCAAATGTGATTGCAGAAAGAATTGCATGATATATGTGCAAATAAAGTCAAAGAAATGATACAGTTCTGGTACCCACTTAGGTAAGTGGGTAGAGACTCTGATTAATATTTAATCTGCGTAACATGGGAAAAATGAACCAAAGTAGTTTACTTCAAATCCTTGTCCAATCAGTTACTTTTACTATTTTAATTAGCATTAGTAGTCTGTCTGAACCAATAATTTATCTCTTGGTCATTCACTGTCACATTTTGCTCAGTCCATGTCACAAGCATCGCAAAAAGCATCAGGAAAAAAAGGTTGGCAACTAGGGATGTAGTGGTGTAATGTATTTGAAATCTGTAATTTGTTTAATCAAACATATCTTATTTCTTTGTCAGCAAAACTAGTAATTGTAGGATAAAATAACTTAAAGCATATCTAACTCTTCAGGATATAGATGATGATAGACTAGACAAATGTGTAGCATTATCAGAACAACATAGCTATTGAACTGTTAATAATGAACAAAACACTAAACAAACAAGCAAGCAGAAAAAAAAATAATTAAAAATCATAAAATAAACAGATGTTTAAACTAACCCTTACCAAAATCTGTGAAACTACTTTCTATAATAGATGAAATGGTTTGATTTGGGATTGGATTTGACAAAGTAGGTATTTTTAAAATTGATTTTGTTTGTTCTTGGCAAAATGAAGTTAGTGGCAGCTGTCTTAACTGAGAAGGAAGAGTCGAGGCTTTAAAAAGAGATATCAGTAAGGAACCATTTTTGTTCACATTGATTTTGTTAGGTAAGATACTGTGATTGAGTCAACATAAATTCAATGCTACTTTTCAAATATATACGTTAAAAGGTGAATTACAAAGAATTGTCATGATCCACAAAAAAAGTACAGGTGTCCTTCTGTATCCAAAACTGCATTCTACCAAACCTTGACCCATAAAAGTGTCTTTAAAAATCCCTGTGCAGAACTATGTGGAAATGTATGCAGTGTAACTCTTGGATGTCATTAAAATGAGCATCATTGTGTGCCCTGTTAACAGCCTCACTTCAAGACATGAACTGATCATCCGTATTCAGGACAAAAATCTTTCTGTCTCGTTGAATGATACAGTTTCATAAATTTAAAGGT
The DNA here is from genome assembly GCA_013400475.1 of Tricholaema leucomelas. Lineage (NCBI taxonomy): Eukaryota > Metazoa > Chordata > Aves > Piciformes > Lybiidae > Tricholaema lacrymosa > Tricholaema leucomelas. Next base: position 750,726 of record WAAF01001994.1, on the reverse strand, counting down.
GTTACAGAAGAAAAAAAAAAAGAAGATTAAAATAAAGAAGTGATAAAACAGTGAAATCAAACTTCAAAGAATCAACCAGGTTGTAAGAAACCTCCAAGATCATCCAGTTCAACCTATCACCCAGCCCTGTCCAGTCAACTAGACCATGGCAGTAAGTGCCTCATCCAGTCTTCTCTTGAACACCTCCAGGGATGGCAACTCCACCACCTCCCTGGGCAGCTCATTCCAATGCCAATCACTCTCTCTGTGAAGAACTTCCTCCTAACATCCAGCCTAGACCTCCCCCGGCACAATTTGAGACTGTGTCCCCTTGTTCTATTGCTGGTTGCCTGGGAGAAGTGACCAACCCCCACCTGTCTAAAGCCTCCCTTCAGGTAGTTGTAGACAGCAACGTGGTCACCTCTGAGCCTCCTCTTCTCCATGCAGACTTGAATGGCAAACGCCTGTAAATCAAGGCTGGGAACCCCAGAACACAAAATATCTCTTCGTGGTGATGTACAGTAAGCTGGCAAATAGGATTAGCTCTAGGATCTCCAGGACAGGCTGCAAGAGGGTTAAAGTGAGAAAGTAGAATGAGAAATAAAGTGTCAGTGAACAGTAAAATCACAGAGTAATTAAACTGAAAAGAATAAAAGGAAAATCCTATGGGAAGGATTTCTTTTTTGCTTTTTGGGGGGAGTGGTGGTGGGGGGGACTCTTAACTCAATATTAACCATCTGAGCTGAAAGCCATTGCCAACATGATACTGGGAATGCCTCTAGATTTATTTTCTCAGGCCTTTAATTTTCTTAGGAAAGCAACATATGATGTTGCTTTCTAAAGAATAAGATTACTAAAAACTGTCGAATTTAAGTGTTTGTCATTTGGTTATTAATATTTACTATATTGCATAATTATCTTAAGGACAGTTTAGCAAGTCACAGAACTGATAATATTGATGCAGAAACCTCTGAACAGGGGTAGAATTGACAGTGTATAGAGCTGAAAAGTAAGTTGCTTCTTAAAGTGCAGGTGAGTGCAAAAAAATGGAAACCAGTAGCTATCTAGCTAGAGTTTTCAAGCTTATTGTAGGCAGAGTCCCCTTTTATAAGGCAGAAACAGCCTTACTAACTTGGAGGTTTTTCCTCTGTTTACCTCATATTTCTTTTTACTTATGTTCCACTTGAAATTTTTGTCAAAGTATGTGCATAATTTCTTGGTTTAGGTGAGTCTTGGGAAGTAAAAAGAAACTAATTGAAGCAAAGAAGCATCACATGAATGCCTTGATAGTTCTAAATTATACTGTATTAGTTGAGGTCATTATCAAAGTGTAAAACCATCTGTACGAGTAGTGAAAGTCATTTAATATGCTGGTTTTGCAGTTTTTAGTCTGGGAGAAAATTGAAACCTTACTTAAATTATATCACATTACCTGCTTGCTTATACTTGACAATGACAAGAAAGAAAAATTAAAATAGGTGAATGTTTAGATAATGTAAATACCTTTAGTCATCTGCTTTTCCTAGTAGCTGAAAATGTAGCATGTTGCAAATACAAAGTACATAGAAGTCTCTGCAATCCACTCAAAACTGTGATTAGCTCTTTGTGTATGAATACGAGGAGGTCTTTTCTTGCTTTATTTTAAGGTGTTTATATAAACATCTCGTTTGCAATTAAGTTTGTTTGCAGATTCTGTTCATAAAGTGATTAGAAACTGTAAAACTGCAAGTATAAGTAACTCAGACGACCTTTTGAGTTAGAAACCCAAAGGGTGATATCTCCTTTTGCTTTGCTATTTCTATATGAGGGATGGAAATGTCACGTGAAATTACAAGAACAAGAATCAATGTCACTATTCTTTCTGAAGCACCATAACTTGTAAAGCCATGGGAGCAACTTTTTGTGGGCTCCCAGCATGTTGCCCTCATGCTGGTGTATGGCAAGGGTAGAGGGGAACAAATAAGGAGCTACCAGGTGTTGAGAAGTTTTAGATACGGATAAGTTGTGTAGAGCATCTTTGTGATTCATAGCTTTGGGATGAGTGTTGCAGACATGACTTTCAGCAAAAGAGTTAAAAACATTTTATCCTCTTCATAACAACCTAAAAAAAAAGAAAAGAAAAATAACTATAACACCTAAATGTCTTCATGGGTTGCCATGCTTTGGACAGGACTCAGTATCAAGAAAAATCTGTGTTTTCTTAGGCCATGGAATCTAGACTAACTCTGTCAGCACATGTGTTTCAATTTAATCATGCAAAATGTGTCAAATACAGACTGAAGGAGCTGGAGGTGTTTAGTCTGGAAAAGAGGAGGCTGAGCGGAGACCTTATTGCTGTCTATAGCTACATGAAAGGACATTGTGGAAAGGTTGGTGCTGGTCTCTTCTCACAGGTAATTAGCGATAGAACAAGAGGGAATGGCCTCAAGCTGCAACTGGGTAGGTTTAGCATGGACATTATGAAACATTTTTCCCAATAAGATTGGTCAGGCATTGGAATGGGCTGTCTGGGGAGGTGGTTGAGTCACCAGCCCTGGATGTGTTTTAAGGTTGTTTGAATGTGGTGTTGGGGGATATGGTTTAGGGCGACCCTTGTAGAGTAGGACTGTCAGTTGGACTGGTGATCCTGAGGGTCTTTTCCAACCTGAATGTTTCTGGGGCCGGGGAAGGAATCACAAATTGGTTTCTTCCTAGTGGTTTGAAATTCAGATGTCCAGAAGCCTTTTTTCATGTTCTGATGAAGGTTCATGCTTTTCCTATGTGTCTTCCTTCCTTCCTATCCGTGTTTCCTGTCTGTGCATCTTGTGCAAGGTTCCTATTTTGGTATTAGGGATCATAAGTTCAGAGATGTCTTTCCCATTCTTTTATTTTTTAACTTTGTAAGGCCTGTTGCATAATGTACTGCAGAATAAATCAGAAAATTCCCTTGGTTCATTTTTTGTCAATTTGAAATAAGAGTGAAAGTCACTTAATGCTTGCGTTAGGGCTTGTTTTGGTGTGGTTTTCTGTGGGATTTATTGGTTTGGGTTTTTTTTAGGTTTTTGGAGGTGTTTTTTTTTTCCTGTTTGCTTTTAGTTTTATGGTATATGCTGGAGGAGGAAGAAAAAATAATTAAAGATGCTATGAGTGCATGAGAAGTGCGCAGTTACACTACTTAAATGGGCTTTAAGTAGCATTTTACTTTCTAACAACATATTGACTGGGGATTATTTCTGTCAGTTAAAAAAACTGGTGCAGAGATAACCTCTTGTTTTCTACAAATGTTAGTTCTAAAACCTTTGTCATTGAGGAAGTGGAGTTTTCCTTCTTTATGCTCCTTCTCTTCCAAATTAAGTATAAGTAGAACCTTTGTTCTGAGTTATTTTCCTTCTGTAAGTGCTATAGCTCATAAGTTCATAGAGGTGCATGCAATAGCACAGTTCTTCTGTGCTCCTCACTGCATACAAGCTATTTGTTGTGATATATTTTTTCCTCAGACTACACATTTACCTCCATGATTTACCTGCATTATGTTCCTTATTGCATAATGCAAAGGCTTTAGTGGTGAAATCCACGTGAAATACAGTGGATGTGCACAAAAATTAGGTACTAGTTTTAAGCTAGAAATTAGCAAAACTGAGATGTATAACAGAAAGACCAATGACTTTTTATCCTCTGAGTAATAGACAGTATGTTTGGCTCAGTTTATGAACCTTCAGTCATAACTTCATACCTGGGATCTAATGGGACAAGATAAATAAATATATATATAGAGAGAGTGAGAGTATGGACAGGCTGTTAGAGTTGGGGTCGTTCAGCCTGGAGAAAGGAAGGCTCTGGAGAGACCTTAGAACAGCTTTCCAGTACCTGAAGGGGATCTACATGAAAGCCAGAAGGGGACGTTTTTGCAAGGACATTTGTAGTTGTAGAACAAGAAGGAATGGAATGAAGCTTGAGCAGAGTAGGTTTAGACTGGATATCAGAAAGAAATTCTTTATGGTGAGGGTGGTGAGACACTAGAACAGGTTGCCCAGAGAGGTTGTGGATGGCCCCTTTCTGGAGTTGTTCAAGGTCAGGCTGAATGAGGTCTTCAGCAACCTGGTCTAATGAAAGGGGTCCTGGCCAATGGTAAGAGGGTTGTGTTTAAGGTTCCTTCTGACCCCAAATCCTTCTATGATTCCATGAAGCATCTATCTATCTGTCTGTCAACACGAGTAGTAGTTACGCTCATATTTTACACCAGTTCATGGACAAATTTAATTTAACATTGATATGCAGGTTTGCTAACTTGCTCTGTAATTTATACTATGTGTTTAGAAAGGGAAAATAAACATATAATGTTGTTCCAGAGTATGATATGCTAAAACACTTGATTTCTTCCTGCAAAGGCAGATTTGGCATTTTACTTGAAGGAACTTGTATGCAGATGGGATTCAGACACACTTCCCAAGATAGTGAAATCTATCATAAGTATTAACCCCACATGTAGATTGCTGAAATTATTTCACTTTCTGATTATTTTGCCAGTAAACTGTAGAAAATTATTTTATACTTCCTTGCCTGCACATTCTGAAGAATTCAAGTGAAAAGAAAAACAACCCCTCATGCTCTATTGATGATTAAAAGTATGAAAATATTTCCTTATTTATGAATGTGAACTTTCCAAAACAGTTACAAAATGTTGAAATCTAAGATACAGATTCAGAGTTGTGTTGTCTCTATATATGAGGTAGTTACAGGTATGATAGATTTCTGTTGTTTTTAATAGAAAAAATTGCAGAAAATGTATGTCAGTGCATTTAGTAAAATTTGAACAATAGAATCATAGAATCAGCTGGGTTGGAAGAGACCTGCAAGGTCATCCAGTCCAACCTAGCACCCAGCCCTATCCAGTCAAATAGACCACGGTACTAAGTGCATCATTCAGGCTTTTCCTGAACACCTCCAGGGACGGTGACTCCACCACCTCCCTGGGCAGCCCATTCCAATGCCAATCACTCTCTCTGGGAAGAACTTCCTCCTAACATCCAGCCTGTACTCCCCCCAGCACAGCTTGAAACTGTGTCCCCTTGTTCTGTTGCTGGTTGTCTGGCAGAAGAGACCAACCCCCACCTGGCTACAACCTCCCTTCAGGTAGTTGTAGACAGCAATGAGGTCCCCCCTGACCCTCCTCTTCAGGCTAAACACCCCCAGCTCCCTCAGCCTCTCCTCATATGGTTTGTTTTCCAGGCCTTTCACCAGCTTCATTGCCTTTCTCTGGACACATTCCAGCATCTCAAAATTTCTTTTGAATTGAGGGGCCCAGAACTGGACACAGTACTGAAGGTGTGGCCTGACCAAGGTCTCTTCCATCCTGATTCATTCTATGATTCTATCTCCCTCGTCCTACTAGCCACACTATTCCTGATACAGGCAAAATAGTCTTGATTGTCTTTTGGTAGTTTTAAATTTTGTTGCATGAGTGGAAACAATGTAGTACTTTGCCTTAGAACTGTCCTTCTCCCCAAGCCTGCCAATAAGAAGACAAACCCCATGAAAACCCCTTGAGGGAATGAATTATCAGGCTTCTCTTAAGTGAAGATAAACATGTTCTTTAATGGAATCAGGACAAGTACTTCAAACAGTTCTTGCTTTATTGACATCACTTATTATTTTGGTTGATAGGTAACAGGAACTTCAGACACCGTGCACTTCAAATTTTACAGTGTTTCACAAGTTATTAAATAAACATGGTGTACACCTTTGGGAATGTAAAAATAAATTTGTTAACAAGTTTTACTTATTAATTGATCTACAGAATACTACTGTAGTGATTTATAGCAGTCAAGAGTACGAGAAGACAAAAAAGGCTGTAGAGATGCACTGAAAGCTCCTTGTTACAAAAACATGAGATACGTTTCTCTCTACTTGCCTTCTGCATTTTTCATTTAAATTCAGAAGAGAGCAACAACTTTCACCTCTTTCCATCTGTCCACTATGTGATGAAGCATTTTATTTCATGCTTGACATTTTAATCAACGCACACTTGTTGGGTGTTTTGCAGGAGCTTCAGGATGGCATTGGGCAACAGCAAACTGTTGTCAAAACATTGAATGTAACTGGTGAAGAGATTATTGAGCAGTCGTCAGCAGCAGATGCTAAAGTGCTGAAGGAACAACTGGAAAGTCTGAATACTCGGTGGCAAGAGATCTGCAGGCAGCTGGTAGAGAAAAAGAAGAGGTAGGTTGAAAGAGAAGAAAAAAGATGTATAGCTGTTTTAGACTGGCTTCTGGCTTAAGTGTTCAGAGGAGATCTCAATTTCTGGAGTTTTCATGTTCATAATGAATTACTAGTAGTTAATTTTCACACCTACTTTAATTTGTTTAACTGTTCTTTTCTCTCTACTCCTGTCAGTGACCACCACTCCTAAGGTTTAAAAAAAGACAAGTGCACCTTGCTGCTTGAGTAAAAGTAATAGCAGATTGGAACATCATTTACAAAATTCAGAGCCAATGTATCATTTTTCTATTTGATCATTCAAATATATCACTGTAGTATTAATAATACCTTAACTAGTTCATACAGTTAATTCTAATCCAATTCACTTCTCATCGTTAATGTCACGAATATCTGTGCTTTGTAAAGTGGATAAAAAGAATGGATTAGTTAATTTAATGTTATTTGTAATCACTTTGAGATCAATTAGTTTTTTTTCCCATGCAGTCACAGGAAACTGGACTAAGTGCCAAATAATATACAAATTGTTTGACTTCTTTAAAAAGAGTATTTCTAATTAAAGAAAGAAAAATATGATCCTACTTATACTAGGTTTTATAAAACACATGTTCTTAACCTGGATGCTAAACCTAAATTGATATTCTGCTTTAAAATACAGTCAGTGGTAGAACTTTCTTCTTTTAAACCCCAGAGTCTTCTTTGTAGAGTTATATTAATGAGTGTTAAAGACATACAAGAACTTGTAGTGTGACAATTTGGTTACTTCTGACATGCCACGTGCCCCTTTTTTTTTGGTTTGGGGCTGGGGGCTAAAACTGTGAAAATGTTCACTGGAGTGTCCTAAAAGATTATTACTGAATTTGATCATGATTAAAGTTTCACTTGGAACATGTTAATAGAAGAAGATGTAATGAGTAATCTACAACTGTCAGAAACTACAACAGTGCTTTAAATATTTCCTTCCGCTGTATTTCCACATTTTAATGATAATGTTATTTGTCACACAGGAGAGTCCTTGGTTTTTATTTATCACACTATAAACTGTTCTTTTGTACAGTGGAAACCCTTCTGTGTTTCCAAGCTTTAACTTCTCGTGTAAGTGCTAGCACTTACAAAACAATAACACATCATTTTAATAGCCCTGCAAGCTGCTCTGGCAGCACAGAAGAAAGAGATTCGTGGCTGAGCTTTGCCTGAGAATGTGAAATATGTTCCAGTTGTAGTGAAGAATTGGTATTGCACTTTCCTTCGTTTATTAATAGAAATGTGTATCAGAATGTTGTTTGGGCTCAAGGCAGTCCTAGCAGTACATAGAATCTCTTGACACAGTGTATTTTAAGACTGCTAAATGGGAGCAATACAATTATGCTGTCTAGATGAAGGCTCCTAAACAAACCCTTGGCCATGCATTCCTCCTTTTTGTTATGTTTGGTTTGTTGACTGTTGGTTGGCTTTCCTCTGGGATGATAGTTTGTGTCACACTGAGAACAATGACTGCAGAGACCTCAGGCAGTGAACTCCGTGTGAATGCATGCATTACTCCATAAGAAATATAAGTAGTGTTGTGTTAAATTGATATAAATATTTATGATGCACATGCAAGTCACTACAGTATATCAGGGCAGAGGACTTTGTACTTCTAGTCATTGCTTGGTCTTCCTGGCTGCATCAGAGCAAGAGAACAGATTTTGCTCCCAGACTTAGAAACAGGTCATACTTTCAGTCTAGCTGCTACTTCCCAGTATAGGATTTTTCTTCTTTCCACCATCTTTTCACTCTTACAGGCTGGGTTTTCAAAAGAAATAAACCTAATTGACAGGGATATGTGATGTGTTCTGGATAGGTCTCAGTTATCGATGATCCTAGGCATGACAAAACCCACCATACACTTAGAGTTGTCATTGAATTTGTTTCTCTTGTGCTTTGTAGTTGTTCTTTAGTTGACCTAATGGTGGAACTCCCTGATCTTAAGTGTCTTTTCCAACCAAAATGTTTCTATGATTTTAATTTGGCTTGCACTACAGCCAGCTTCCCTCTTTTTAGGACTTCAAACCCATGCCATCCAAAGTACCTTAATTTTTCATTAAGAGGTGTATGGTAACATTTCCAAGGATGCCCATGACATCAAGCTGTCTCAGGTAATCATATGCTGAGTTGATAGTGGGAAACTTCTTAAAGTGAGCAAATAGACAATAACTGGCAAAAAGCTTGGAGGGAAGTCTCTGGAGAGATGACTGAGGTGTATGAAATCAAAGTATTGGGCAAACTGAATGTGGAACAAGTTATTCATTTGGTATTCCCTGCAGTACCAGAATTGAAGAATATTTGTTGAAACTGTAAGATGCAGTAAAATTAATTATAAAACTACCTTTTTTTTCCCATTTTAAGTTCCGAATATCTGATGTCTACTAGTCACAGAAGGTTGTAGAGGAAAATATTTGTGGTGGTTTGGCCCTGGCTGGGGGCCAAATGCCCACCATAGTCACTGTATATTCTCATTCTTAAATGGATAGGGGAGAAGAGGAGGTATGAGAAAAGCCAGTGATAAGATACAAGCAATTTAACAATAACAATAAGCAGAGCAATAGACAGCATAGAAAGCAAAAGCAGAGAGAGAGATGTTAGTCTCTACTTCCCACCAGCAGACAATGTTCAGTCTTGGGGAAGCAGAACTCTCTATCCTAGGCGCTTACTTTTGGAGAACAGATGCCAGGGACAAATCCCCAGACTTCCTTCTTTCACTTCATTCTTATATCTGAGCTGATGGCAGATGGTATGGAATATCCCTTTGGCCAGACTGGCTCAGCTGACTCGGCTGTGTCCTCTCAGCATACTCTTATGGCAGGGAGATGCTGGAAAAACCCAGCCTGGGTGCTGAGCTCAGTAGTAGCCAAAGCACTGCTGTGTTATCAACACTCAGCTACACAAAGCACAGCACTAGAAAGATGCTTTGCAGAGGATTAGCTCCAGCTCAACCCAAACTCACTACAGTATTATGACTCAACCCTATAAAATTCTTAAATTAATAGCAGTGGATTTTTTTTTAGGGAGTATGGAATAAAGAAAGCAGATGATTTTCTGTGCTCCCCTTGATTGCAATCTGATATTCACATTGGTGGTGGCAATCTGATGCCAGCTTTTATGACACACTTGGGCATTCTTCAGGTTCTGATGCACTGATTATATTTCTGGGGTATGTGTTTGGGAAACTGTGTAGAATTATTTTGTCAGTTTTCCCGAGGATGCATTGTTAAATTGTCTGCTATTTATTCTGTATGAGAACATCATATTACCACTATATTGAAAAAGAACACTATAAATTCAAAATATTTCCTGTAACCATCATGAATCCTGTGGCTGGTTGACTAGAAAAGTGAAGATACATATTGGATATTTAAGGAAAAATATCTTTACTGAAAAAGTGGTGAGGCATTGGAAAAGGGTACTGCCACAGGCTGGTGTCCCAAACCAACCCTGGTCAATGAGAGGGGTTGTGCTAAGATTACAAAAATCCTTTGGAGCAATTTGGAGTGAACCAACACCAAATAGCTGATGAGTTAGAGCCAGTGAAAACTCTTGGTCACTTGAGTCTTAAGGACACTTGGTTGCACCAGAGGGGAAATGGGAAGGAAAAGACAGGAGAAAAATAGAGAGAAAGGGAAAGGGAGAGAGAGTTAAGAAGTCAGACAAAAAAAAAAAAGATATCACTACTCCTTGGATCCAGTGATGTCTTCACAGGTATAGTCCAGGCTACAGGATCACAGGATATTAGGGATTGGAAGGGACCCAAGGAGATCATCGAGTCCAACCCCTCTGCCATAGCAGGGCAATACAATCTAACACAGATCACAGAGGATCACATCCAGACAGGCCTTGGAAGTCCCCAGAGATGGAGACTCCACGACCTCCTTGGGAAGCCTCTTCCAGTGCTCTGTGACCCTTATAGTAAAGAAGTCCCCCCTTGTGTTGAGGTGGAACCTCTTTTGCTGCAACTTACACCCATTGCTCCTTGTCCTGTCACAAGGAGCAAGTCATAGGAGCCTGTCCCCCACCTCCTTGGTGGCAGGTGTACATCCCAGCACGGTCTTCTGTGGTAGACACAACATATGGAGCAGGGAAGTTGTAGTTCTTTTATACCCTTTTGGTGAGGTGGGATATGTGCGTGACAGTCTCTCCAATCACAAAGGGAAGTGTGCAGTGAGATGTGCACAGAGATGGGTACTCCAGTGCAATGTCTGTCATTGGCCTTTCTCTGATGCTGTTGCAGTGGGTTTAAAACAAGGAGAGAGGAAATTCTCACCTCCACAGTAATTTATCTCTTTTTGTTATTAAGCCTTTCTGCCGGACCAGTAAGTCTTCTGGAGAGCTATTAAGTGAAATCAAATCCATCACCCTGTATATTCAGACTATGTATGCCATGCATTGTTTTGAGACAACAGAATCATTGGGCTCTGACAGCTGCCCAGCAAGGTGGTGGAGCTGCCACTCCTGGAGGTGTTGAGAAAGTGTGTAGATGTGACACTTCAGTTTAGTAGTGCTAGTAGTTGGATTATGGTTGGAGCTGATGATCTTAAAGGTCTTTCCCAACCTTTATGATTCTGTAATATGCAATATACTTCTGATGGTTTCAACACTGTAATCCACTTTTCGTAAACTACTTGCATAATAATAGCTGTCAGTCAAATAAACCCCATGATATGCTAGAAATAACTGAAATTCATCATAGCTTTACTAGATACTGATATTAATCTAAATGGTTGTCTGACTGATTTAATGACTGAGAAATATTTGGACCATAAAAGGGCAGCTCAATTAAAAACATACAAGAAAACAAACTGAATCTTGAAACTATTTGAGGAACTCGGACTGCTTCTCAGTAAAAAGAAGCTGGGTTTTCTTAACTTGTAAAAGACCAGATTCTGACCTCAGGCAAAGCACAGACTTAAAATTGGCTTTGAATCTCCTTTCTTCGGTACTGAAGATCAAGAGGTTACACTTGAGTTATGTTTGCATAGGATGTTATCTTTCATTTGCTTTTATCTAAGAGTTTCAAAGCTGTAGAAGTTTGGATTCAGTGTTTAATGTTTCTGTGTCTTGCAGTCTAATCTATCCAGCTAAGAATTAGGTGAGAATGTAATTTCAGTGCATCTAGTTGTTTTATCTTGCTGCAAACTTTGGAGTAGACCAGGCAGCTGAATAAAATGAAACTTGATTAAAAGTCTGATACACTGATAGTTAGCAAATTGAGAATTTAATTGAGTTGTTGTTAGCACTTTGCTTCCAGCAGTATGATTTGAAGGAGTTTGGGTTCGTACTCTGAAATAGTGATACTCACACACAAAGGGGGACTTTGACATCTCGGGGAAGTTGCAGTGGCCCCTTGAATAGATACCTTTAATGACCAAAGTGAGGGAAAAATACCCTGTTTCTTCCTCTTCATGTTCCAGTAGTCGTTTGGAATACAGTGTTTCTAACCTGCACCATCAAAAGTCCTCTCTCTCTTTTGTCCTCTGGGGCACACCAGCCAATATTACACTGTGCATGTCTGTGCTGAGTCACACCACTGGGACACCTGAATTTTCGATGACTTAAGGAGACAGTGGCTTGTCAACAGAGCAGCTCAAGTGGCTGGATGGTGGCACGCCCCCAAGGCAGTGTTGTAGTAGTGTGGTTCTGCACCTTCATTCCTACTACAATAATACATGGGCTGGGCAGAGATAGTCAATGGGATTTATATCAGAAGAAGCAACTTCTCACATAAGAGACTGTTAAATGAAGCTTCAAAAATGAGGTTAGCAATAGGTTTGTAACAGTGGTGCTGGCTGATCTTTGGATTTTCTATCTTTGTTACAGTTTCTTGTGTCATTTTTGAAAACAGATGCCCAGGAATTGGATTCCTTTGCTGTTTCGGAAGTAATCAGTTTGGCTTTTTAATTCATCACAATCTGACATTTGTTAAAAGCTGCTTCTGTCAAATGGAAGGGGATTTTTCATTATTTTCACCACAAATACATTTGCACTTTTAATGAGCTTAAACCTGCAGACTGTCTGTTCGTATCTCTACTCAAGCGAGTTTGAAGTAATTATGGAAAGAATGACAGAACAAAGACTGTTTACTAGAATTTCTTTCAAATACTTTGCTGAATATAAACCCAGAAACTTTCTGTCCTTAATAAATAAAAATCCCCTACCAATTTTCTAAATGAAATGTACCTTTTAAATATTTTTCATACTTTCACAGAAGTATTATTTTTTTGCCATAACACCTTAGCTGCTACTGATTTGTTTTCTTCACTTGAACACTCAGTATATTGAATGCTGTGATAAGGTTTTTCATTGCAATTTAAAAGCTAGCTTAGGATGAAGTGATTTCATGACAGTTAGGTCAATAAATACATTTTTTTTTCCTTTCCAATGTAGAATTAGTTATATATAGTTATATATTGAATTTTCTCTTTTATGGCTTTTCAGGTTTCTTACAGTAAATCGCTAGAAAATAATTCCTCTGGTAAAAATTTGCATTGCATCTACAAGGAGCGTAGCTAAATTTCTTACTGTTTAGTATTTACCTCTGACCTTCCTGAAGTTTTTGTGCTATTATTAATTAAACTACTTTGTTTAAAGCTCCTTACCCAAATGAAGCTTGTTTGCACAATCTTTAGAGAAAGAAAGAAAGAAAATTCGTTCTTAGAGTAAATATTTTCTCTAAATTGCCAAGTACTATTTTGGTGGCTTCTTGGATTCTCAGTAATGACTACTAAATGCAATAATTCATCATCTTAGAAATACCATAAATACAAAATCAGCAGCTGACTGTCAAAAAATTTGAAAGGCACCAAAACATTATTGGAAATCAGAGTGGGAATGTGAGTCACACATGCAGATCTGTCCTTCTTCGGATGTGTATTTTCTATCTCTAGCTGACATCTCCCAAATGAGTCCAACATTGATTGTGTGCAGTTAAAAACTGTAAACACCTGATGTCTTTCACAAAGTATTTATGGGTTGTTATGCTGTTGGTGTCATGTTGTTGACTATGGGGAAAACACATGAGCTACAATATGCATTTTATATGGTTTCTAAAATCACAGGCTGGGGACAGAGAGGCTGGAGAGTAGCCAGGAAGAAAGGGACCTGGGGTTACTGCTAGATAGTAGGCTGAAGAAGAGCCAGCAGTGTGCCTAGGTGGCCAAGAGAGCCAATAGCATCCTGGCCTGTATCAGGGACAGTGTGGCCAATAGGACGAGGGAGGTTCTTCTGCCCCTGTACTCAACACTGGTCAGGCCACACCTTGAGTGCTGTGTCCAGTCCTGGGCTCCTCAATTCAAGAGAGATGTTGAGATGCTGGAATGTGTCCAGAGAAGGGCGATGAAGCTGGTGAGGGGCCTGGAACACAAAGCCCATGAGGAGAGGCTGAGGGAGCTGGGGTTGTTTAGCCTGGAGAAGAGGAGGCTCAAGAGATGACCACATTGCTGTCTACAGCTACCTGAAGGGAGGTTGTAGCCAGGTGAGGGTTGTTCTCTTCTCCCGGACAACCAGCAACAGAACAAGGGGACACAGCTTCAAGTTGTGCTGAGGGAAGTATAGGCTAGATATTGGGAGGAAGTTCTTGCCAGAGAGAGTGATTGGCATTGGAATGAGCTGCCCAGGGAGGTGGTGGAGTTGCCATCCCTGGAGGTGTTCAAGAAAAGACTGGATGAGGCACTTACTGCCATGGTCTAGTTGACTGGACAGGGCTGGGTGATAGGTTGAACTGGATGATCTTGGATATCTCTTCCAACCTGATTGATTCTGTGATTCTATGATTCTAAATGAAAATTTCAGCTTACTTGAAATGGATAGTGAATGTTTATGCAATAGTTAACCATAATGATTAATGACAGTTAAAAAATATATCTGAATATATACAGAGTATTTTGTGGACTACACTAAAGATTGTTATTGGTTCAATGTAATCCTGTTAAGAAGACTAATCCCTACTCTATAGAGTCCCCTATATAAAAAATAATGTTAGGAAAAATGATCATTTTAATACATTAAATTTACAATGTGATCTTAAATACTGAATTTGAATACAGTACATTCCAGAAGTATAATATATATAATATTTATAGAAACAGTTGTCCAGTCAGTGTAGTTGACCAAGTGGCCATATGAATGTAGCAATACAAGCAGCAAGTGGCCGTGTTTTAATGTGCAAAAGCACGACGTAATGTGCCTTAGAAAAGCAGCCACAGAGAAAACCAAAATTTACATCTGAAATTCTATGCTTCTCTGCTATAGTTTGAGAGTTTTTCATCAAGAAGAGGATATGTTGCATTTTTGGATTAATGAAATCAACCATTTGGCTACAGAGGAGAAATTTTAAAACTCTCTGAGGCTGGTCTCAAAGGATAAGGCAGTAGTACGTAACAACATGCAGATCTGTGCTGGATCTTCTCTGCTTCAGAGGACCATCTTCTGAAATGACATCTTATTCCTTAGTCAACAGCTTTTCCAGCAAGAGGTACTTCAGCTGCTTCCTTTAGAGCTGGTCTGTCCATGTCAGAGTCACCAGGTAGCTCATGTTCTTTATTGCAGTTTGTTTAGCCTCAAGATTTGGAAGCCCATAGTCCTTAATAACAGTTCATTTCCACACATCTCTTTCTTCAAATGTCATTACAGCGATAGAAATCAGCTTGTTTAAAAGGTATAAGCAGTTACAGAGTTAAAACTTTTTATTTGTTTAACTGGTTTACCTAGTACAGAGAGTGCTTTATTTTTGTGGCTTGCCTAATATGGTAATTGTTATGTAGGATGTTATTTATAACAGAAGTCATACTCCAGCAGGCCAAGAACAAATTATGAAGCGCACCTGCAGCCCCTGTTCATTGCAGTGGACCTTTTAGCTGTTATACTACAGACTTTTCCTGACTAGAGCAAGTAGTACATGAATAATTATTTTTTTATCTGTATTCTGAAGCCTTTCTGTGCATATATATATATATAAAACATCTGTCAACAAATTGCTGGAATATCTTAGGTTGAAAACACCCCACATTTCTCAGATGATAAAGCTCATTCCTACTGATAAACTTTTGAATTAGTCATCAAAGTAAAAATCTTTTCTTTCACTGGGACAAGTTCTAAATGTTTTAAGGGCTGTAGTTGAATTCATAAGGGTGATAAAACTGACAGTGTACTTAAGATGATAAAGGAATCTTGCCAATTGCTGTCCCTGTTAGGAGACAAGAAATCTTTTTTGATTTCTCATTCAAAATACTATGCAGCTCAGTAGTTTTGCTGTCAGGTGCATTGAGTTGAATGCCTTGTTTTTTGTGACAGAATTAACATATTTGAAGCTTTCTGTTTCTCAGGTTTATCCTTAGGGTACCATTACATCGCTCCACTGAGGTATTTGTTTTGCGTATGAGGATAAGTGGTAGTAACAGCTTTACTCTTTTGTTTTCCTGAGATCTTAGGTTTTGGGTAATCTCATAAGGTTGAGGAAAGAGGTTTTATTGTGTGGCTCACAGCACATCACCAGATGATTGATTCCCAGACTTTCTGTGAAATCAGGACAGAGGAAGATGCTGCCTCAGAAAGATGTGAAGTTGTGCTTCAAAAAAATTACAGGGAGAGAGTTTTTCTGCATCTTTTTTTTTAATGTAGTTGTGGTCCTACAGATCTCAGCATAAAATACCAGCTGCTTCAGCTTCACAAAAAAACCCAAACAAAAAGAAAACACAACAACAACAACGAAACTTTGATTAGCTGGTTTTAGATAACCTGTGTTGACTTCAGAAGAGCATTTGACCTCTGAAGTACACACACACTTGTCAGTGAAGAGCACTATAATTAATCACAAAATCACAGAATGTCAGGGGCTGCAAGTGACCTTAAAAGATCATCCAGTCCAACCCTCCTGCCAGAGCAGGATCACCTAGACCAGATCACACAGGGATGCATCCAGGTGGGTCTTAAATATCTCTATAGAAAGAGACTGCACAACTCCCCTGGGCAGCCTGTTCCAGTGTTCCATCGCCCTCACAGTGAAAAGATTTTTCCTCATCATAGAATCAAACAGATTGGAAGAGACCTCCAAGATCATCCAGTCCAACCAGTTACCCAGCCCTAGCCAATCAACTAGACCATGGCACTAAGTGCCTCATCCAGTTTTTTTTCTTCAACACCTCCAGGGATGGCGACTCCACCACCTCCCGGGGCAGACCATTCCAGTGGCAAATCACTCTCTCTGTAAGCCTCACAAATTGAGCCCCATGTTTCCATGGAACTTCCTATGTCTCAACTTTGACCCATTGCCCCTTGTTCAGTCATCATGCATCACCAAGAAGAGCCTGGTTCCATCCTCTTGGCAAATATATTGCTGTGTCCTATACAACCAAAAGGAGTTAAGACTGCATGCATCAGAAAAGTCAAGATTTTGTCTTCATAAGATTGGATGTTAGGAGGAAGTTCTTCACAGACTGGATGAGGCACTTAGTGCTATGGTCTAGTTGGCTGGATAGGGCTGGGTGATAGGTTGGGCTAGATGATATTGGAGGTCTCTTCCAACCTGGTTGATTCTATTCTATTCATAAGTGGCTCAGACCTCTAGTACAGAAGCATAGGAAATAGTCCAGTCCAGCAGCATTAGGGCTTTTGACTGCTATGGCTTCTGTTTCTAGAAACCCTAAACAATAGTTGCTGAAAATAGTTTCCATATTTGATATTTGTGGCGTTAGCAAAATCTTCCAATGTTATTTATGCAGCTTTTATAGTAAATATCTTCTCTTTCTTTTTTTTTTTTTGTCTGTAAAGAACAATTTGGCACCAGCAGCTTGTATTTGTTTATTCTCTAGGCAGTTATTTTGGAATATTTTGTTTATGTGATTAAAAAAAGAGCAGCAGTGGGCTCCTATGTCTGGTAAATATTAAGATATACTATGTTAAATAAATCAGCTATTTCTTAGACTTTCTTTCTGGATCTAAAGCAGAACCTTTTATTCAGAGTCTGTTTAGAGCAGCAAAAATTTGCCTAGCATTTCAGTTAATATGCTAATTTATATTTAAAACTAATATATTAAAAATATAAGCATAGTTATAGATATTGACTTATGTATATAGGCTGAATAATTTCTCTTCACTAAGAATGGGCTGCCCAGGGAGGTGGTGGAGTCACCGTCCCTGGGGGTGTTGAGGAAAAGCCTGGATGAGGCACTTAGTGCCGTGGGCTAGTTGACTGGATAGGGCTGGGTGCTAGGTTGGACTGGATGATCTTGGAGGGCTCTTCCAACCTAGTTGATTCTATTCTATTCTAAGATGGTGAGTCATTTTGAGAGTAAGAATCGGTATTGGGCATCTAGTACAGCAGTTTTTTTACTGGTACCTATTTAAGTGTACAGAACACATTGGGAGTCACTGTCATATTCCTATTGACATTGCTGTCTACAGAAATCACCACCGTGCTAGCTAGGAACTGTGATGGTTTGGGTGTCCCCCACCCCCCCCACACTTTTAGAAATCACCCAGACTAGACTCAGTTGGCTCTGGAAATTTGAATGAAGCTTATATTTACAGCTGGCACAATTTACAAGCAGATATTTACAGTATATACAGTTATAGACAGAAATATACAAGGTAAAAAAGGTACTACAGACACAACTCCCCTCCCAGAACCTGAGTCCCCAGGAGGGGCTCTCAACCACCCCTCACCTTCCCCCTACCCCTCTCAACCTTGCCCCAGTCCTAAGGAAGAATGGAGGTTCGGCCAAGAGGGATTAAGAAGCAAAGGTGAATCAGCCAAAGCAAATGGAGGGTGAGGTTAGAAAGCAAGATGGAGTTCAGCCAGCAGCCACAGCTCTCCCCAGCAGGCAAAGCAGAAGAGAACAGCCCAGCGCGAAGTGCAGAGCAAAAGTGACCTAATCTTTGTTTTGTCTTTCCTTTGTACACATCTCAGCAAGACTGTGAGCGAAGTAGACCTCACCATTGTTTTCATTTCTCAGCCTATCATCTAGTTCTTCTCACCAAAACATGCTAGCTAGGCTCAAACTAGCACAGGAACCATTTTGAAAGAGGCCTCTCATGCAGTATTTTTCAGCTTTGAAGCACATTTGAAACATTAAAAAGTACTTTATGTAGTTGATTGCATCAGCTTTATTTCTGGCTTTGTAGTATCAATAATTCCTGCTCTGTAGTAGATTTCTTGTCACACAGTTTATGTTATATTATAGCACCGAGTTCTTGTTTGTGAAAGAATCACACTTATTAGCTGTCTCTGTAGATCACTCTGACTCTTAAGTCTGTAAGTAGATATAATATTCATATTCTGGATCTTGAAATCTTGCCCTCATTGGTAAGTCTTCTTTGACTTCTTGGCAGTTTAACTCAGTTCACTAGATGATAAATCTAGCTGATTACTTGGCTGCTAAGAATCACCATCTAGCAGGCTTTCTTCTTTTTCTCCCCAGAGCAAATCTCTTTCTTTTGTGAAAAATCAATTGCTGGATATTAGGAGGAAGTTTTTCACGGAGGGAGTGATTTGCCATTGGAATGGGCTGCCCAGGGAGGTGGTGGAGTCGCCGTCCCTGAAGATGTTCAGGAAAAGACTGGATGAGGCACTTAGTGCCATGGTGTAGTTGATTGGACAGGGCTGGGTGATAGGTTGGACTGGATGATCTTGGAGGTGCATTCCAACCTGGTTCATTCTATGACTCTATGAAAATACTGTGGCCAAACATTAAAGTAGGTTAAATTCAGCTATGTTGTTGATTAAAAAAAATAAATCTTCCTAATCAACCATGATTTGAGAAATAGCAATACAATTAAATATATAAAATATTTTTATATAGTATTATTTATATTTATGATAGCTTTTTAAGTTTACAGTGACATCACAGATTGCTGAAACAGGAGTTTTCTGCAGGTGCAGCTTGTGAAATCTTAGAAAGGAGCTGATCTTGAAGACAACATTGTTTAGAAGTTGCATGTTGGCTTGTGAAAACACCTAGGAACATTGGCAAGAATTTTCCACCACAGGAAAATAGGACTGCAGTGTATATTGTTTTCTAGAGTCCTCTCTGGAATGTGAGTGCAAATCTTTTCTCTGACAATGTAAAGAAATTTAAACCTTTACTTTTTGACTGTTACAGAAAGCAAAATATGTTTAGGATGGGGGGAAATGCTGTCCAAATAGCTTAAATCAGGGGAAGATAAAGCTTGAAGAGTGGAAGAAAGTCACAGCATCTCTGTGTCTTTCTCTAGCTGGAGAAACTTGCTGCTCCCACTGGTACTGATCCCATGAGGCAGTGGCTGTCTGTCCATGCTGCACTGACTTCTGTCACAATGTTGTTGCAGCTCCAGAGGGAAAACTTATTCTGTCCTGTGCGCATCCTTGAAACTATTAGATGTGTGGTGGTAGCTGAAAATGATAAATGGTTTGATATTTGTCAGTTCTTTCGTTCTGAAATACTTTTAAACCTCTTGGGCTTTTCCACCAGGCCAGTTCTGTTTAGTCTCTTCATGCTTCTTTGTGATTTAATTCTGCACAAGAACCTCTTCTGAGCCTTGAAACTCTGTTCTGGAAGTCTTACATTTAGTTGTGAAAATTTTACTTCTGGATGTCTTTAGGCTGTGGAGTATCACTAATTCACTTCCACTTGTAGTGGAATTGTGACATCTAGGTTGCTAAGTTAGTTTCTTGTGAAGCATAATATATGTGAATGACAATCACCCCCCAACAAGTGTGTGTGAATCACAGGAGACTGGATGAGGCACTTAATGCTGTGGTTTAGTAAATTAGGAGGGTTGGGTGTAAATTAGGATAGGTTGGAGTCGGTGATCCTACAGGTCTTTTTCAACCTGGTTGATTCTGTGATAGTTACTAACAGTGTTAATGTGGTTCCTTGTGGGTAGATAACTTTCCAGTCAGCATTCCAAGTGCAGTGGGAACAGGGGCAAAATATGTCACCTTCCAAGATCTATAAATTAAGATTCTTTTCCACACCTGTGCCTGTGTCTGCATTTCACCTAAGCTGAGCAGATCTGCATTGCAGCATTCTGCGGTATTTAAAAGACACATAGATGGGGTGCTTAGGGAGGTGGTTTAGCAGTGGACTTCGCAGTGCTGGATTAATTGTTGGATTTGATCTTAAATGTTTTCCTTCACCTAAATGATTCTATGGTACTATGACCTGTTCCAGTTTGGGCCACGAGCATGTTCGGTTCTGGAGAACGGAATTGACTCTTACCCCTTTTCGGGAGTGAGAGTGAGGATACTGCACACCAGTTGGAAGTTTTAAAGAGAGATTCTATTTACAAGAGCAGATATACAAAAGGCAATCAGGTAAAATAAGTACAAGACTCACTTGACCCAAACTGGCCTTCTAGAATCCTTCACCTCTTCCTCTCTCAGATGGCCTAACGTAGGCTGAAGCTGCCCCCCAAGGCTGGACCCAGAAGGCCTCAGTGTCTCATCTCTCTGTCAACCCCCCCCCAAACCATGAGATGAGGGTGTGCGCTGCTCAGAGAAGTAGAAGCAAGAGAAGAAGGAAGAAGAAAGGGGAGAGATCAAGTCAGGCACTATCTATTAAGCTGTGCTTCCAAAACCAGAATAGAATAACAATATTACAGTATCCTGGGATGATCCCATCTCAGTTCCCCTTTGCGTTGAGGTGGAACTTCCTGTGCTGCATCTTGTATCTCTTGCTCCTTGTCCTGTCACAGGGAGCAAGTGAGCAGAGCCTGTCCCTGACCTCCTGGCCAGCCTTTAGATGTTTATAAACATTTATTAAATCCCCTCTCAGTCTTCTCTTCTTCAGACTCAAAAGTCCCAGGTCCCTCAGCCTCTCATAAGCCATGCCCTCCAGTCCCCTAATCATCCATGTAGCCCTCTGCTGGACCCTTTCCAGCAAGTTCCTGTCCCTCTTAAACTGAGGAGCCCAAAACTGAACACAGTATTCAAGATGAGGTCTCAGCAGGGCAAAGTAGAGGGGAAGGAGAACTTCCCTTGATCTGCTGGACACACTCTTCTTCATACACCTCAGGATCCCATTGGCCTTCTTGGCCACAAGGGCACGTTACTCAAACTACCCTTGGCTGGAGCAGTAGGATTCTCCTTTCTTTTATTATCTATTATTATGCGTGCTTCCCAAAGTCCTCTGCCGTGTTTCCGTAGGGTTTTTCATTTTCTCAGGAGAGATGACTAAATTCTATTTACCCATACTGCTTGTAACCTTGAGCCATGCAATTCCCTGCTATCTGGTTCTTGAACACCAGCTGACAAAATCCTGTCCAGTGTAAGGGCAGATTTGAATTTATTGCTTACCTAATATTCTAGGTATGATCCATCTGAAATGCTTGAGGTAATAGCAATCTATGGATATATCAGCTGAGCAAGGAAAAAGAAGCAATCTCCATTTATAAACCTGTACTGCCTTTTACTAATCTCCTCTGCATGAACTTTTTATATTTGTTATGACTCAATGCATGATTTATTATTGGACTTCATAATACTTAATAATACATTTTGCACTTGCTTTTCTGTATAGATATTTTTTTCCAGCCATAATCACTGCAAACTCATTTCATGAAAACATACGAAGAATATTTATAATTCATAACCAATATTTCAAGAATAAAACGCCTTTTTTTTTCTTTTCTTGTCCAAATGTGTTGAATCGACTCAGGAAATAAAACTTCTACCACTTTATTGTAGATGGAGAGTTTTAAATATCCCATTCATTATTACGACTAATGCATGCTTAAATAAATTATATAAAAACATTAAACTGGAAGGTAAACAAAGAAATAATGCTTCATATCTTAGAAATAAAGAGAAAATAAATCGTGCTGCATAGAGAAAGCCTTGAAAGTGTAGGGCACTTATAATTACTGAGAAACATCAATTCATAATAGTTTTATTTTAGAGTATTTTCTTCTCCAGACATTCATACTTTTATTTTAGAATATCACAGAATCACAGAATTAACCAGGTTGGAAAAGACCTCTGAGATCATCAAGTCCAACCTATCACCTAAGCCTTCCATTAACTAAACCGTGGCACTAAGTGTCTCATCCAGCCTCCTGTTAAACACCTCCAGGGATGTTGACTCCACTACCTCCCCAGGCAACCCATTCCAACAGGCAATCACTCTTTCTGTGAAGAATTTCCTCGTAATGTCCAACCTAAACCTGCCCTGGAACAGCTTGAGGCTGTGTCCTCTTGTTCTGTCAGTGGGTGCCTGGCAGAAGAGACCAACCCCACCTGGCTACAGCCTCCTTTCAGGTACTTGTAGAGAGCACTGAGGTCTCCCCTGAGTCTCCTCTTCTCCAGCCTCTCCTCATAGGGCTTGTTCTCCAGCCCACTCATTCAGCCTTGTTGCCCTTCTCTGGATGCATTCAAGCACCTCAACATCATTCTTAAATTGAGGGACCCAGAACTGAACACAATACTCAAGGTGTGGCCTAATCAGTGCATGAGTACAGGAGCAAAAAGACTTCCCTGGTCTTATTTTCTTATCCAGACATTCATTGAATGTATTATTGAAGTTACTGCTACCTTTTTGTTGTTGTTGTTTGTATGGGGGTTTTGTGTTTGTTTGTTTTGATTGGGGTTTTCTTGTTTGTTTTTTAATATAAATCAAAATAGGGATTTAGAACAGTAGAATCATTTAGATTGGAAAAGATGGTTAAGATCATAAAGTGTAGTCATTAATAGCTGTAGACACTTTCAAAAAGTGTTTGCTCCTTATAAATTGGATGTAATAATGCTCTTTTTCAACAACACCTTTGTGGTGATGTCTATTTGCCTGGGTTTTGCTATCCCAAAAAGGCTGTGTCATATGCTTGGTGGCTATCATGTTGTTTTCAGGCCTCCTCAAGATGTGGCAGAATGTGGCAGCTCAATAGTGAAGTCTGGTCAAGAGTACTGTCTTTTCACCCAGTGTTTTGGAGAAGAGTCTGCAGAGCCTGTGAGGTGTTCATTTAGCTAGTACAGAAATTCTTATCTCGCAAAAATGCCTTGCTAAGGAAATGCAATAAACCAAATTAGATGAAAGGCAGGTAAAGCACTAGCAAAAGTTTTGCTAGTTCATTAGTTGTGTAAAATAGTCACTGACTTCTGTGCTCCTTGCTTTACTTTATAATAGCATTCCAACAATGGAACTCCTTCCCTCTTAAAAAAAAAGATCTTAATCTATAAAACTTCCTTACTTAAAAACATGAAGTCAGATGAGTCTTTTGCTGTGAAATGAAATTTAGTCTGGTTCATATGCTTACATCCCTTTCACTACTAGAATTTTCACAACATGCCACAACCTGACCTCAGAGGAAGGGTTCATGGGAGGCTCTTCAGGGATGCCAAGGAGTGACACCAGAATGGATAGAATGATTGGAAGTTTATTAATCACAAGATAGTGCAGATCACTTTGATCATATAGTGGTTCTTAAGGGAAATGAGGTGATTGCTCTAGTAGGTGCTGAAGAAAGAGAAGAGAAAAGTGAGGTAAGACCAGGGATTAGAGGAGAAAAGTATCATCACTCTTGAGTTCCAGCAGTGTCCCACATGGTCAGTGTCTTTTTGGCGGTGTATTTTTCCACAGACTGGTTGGTAGAGGTGTTCCCAAAGCGTGCCAGCGGACGTGATGATGACACAGGTGCTTTAGGCACAGTGGTGGTAGCAAAGCAGCAAGTGCCTCTAGTATTCTGGGTGACTGCTGCTTTGCCTTTGTGCAAGCTTGGCTTTGAAACAAAGGCCTTGCGATAGCACAGGTGAGGTTCAGGCACCCAAGTGGTGCTCCAAGAGTAGTCTGTCACAGACACTTGAACATAAAAAAACCATGAAGTCAGAGAAGCTATCTCTTTGAGCCAGACATCTGTGATAGAAGAGGAACAGTTTGTGCAGAGCAAGCTTCTATGGGGACTTCCACATGACCAAACCAGACTTCCTCCATTTTAAATTACAAAGATGATGTTGTTCAAAAGGAGTTTTACAAATTATACAGCTTTTCTTCCTTTATTGTCTCCTCTAACCAAAAGCTTTTACTCAAAACATTAAGAAAGCAGCTTTCTTTTCATGCAAATAAGTGTGGAACATTTAAAGTCACTTGTATAGTTTTATTGTTGGGAATAGAATCATAGAAACAACCAGTTTGGAAGAGACCTCCAACATCATCCAGTCCAACCTATCACCCAGCCCTGTTACAGTGAGGGAGGGGGAAAAAAAAAGTGGTGTAAGATTTTAATGAATTAAAATTAGATTTCTTACTATAGGGTGAAATGTTTGGGGGATTTGCATGGACAAACTTCTATAAGATAGATGTTGACTGTTCTGCTTAGATACAAGCTTTTAATTTATAATTCTTCAGTAAAGACTTTTAAACTGCTTATCAGGCAGTGTGTGTGTGCATGTGCACAGGCAAGTGTGTCAAGCAACTGTTATTTTCAGTATGTTTTGCAGATAACGTAAAGCTGACACATTTAGTGATTCTCTTATTCTCTTTTGCCTGAAGCTTGTTCATATAGCTTTTGTAAAGAGATATATTTACTTAAGTCAGTCATAAGAAAACATGCCTTCCTAAAACAATAAAAAGGGAGAACAAATAATTGGTACATAAGTTTAATTAGTATGTAGTTCCAAATTTGCTGTCTACAACTACCTGAAGCGAGGCTGTAGCCAGGTGGGGATTGGTCTCTTCTCCCAGACAACCAGCAACAGGACAAGGGGACACAGCCTCAAGTTGTGCCGGGGGAAGTATAGGCTGGATGTTAGGAGGAAGTTTTTGACAGAGAGAGTGATTGGCATTGGAATGGGCTGCCCAGGGAGGTGGTGGAGTCACTGTCTCTAGGGGTGTTCAGGAAAAGACTGGCTAGGACTGGGTGCTAGTTTGGACTGGGTGATCTTGGAGGTCTCTTCCAACCTGGTTGATTCTATTCTAAAAGAGATGCTATGTCGTTTGACTACTCAATAGCATTCTGTGGGGACTATCATGGCAAATATGGCAAACTAGAGAAAGTTAAAACCATTTTAATTCTGCTTTAGTACATTTTTGCATTCAGAAGTAATATATTAATAACACTGACCTTGATTCTCCACAGTAATGTTGAATTATATTCTTAAAATACTAATAAACCCATTAGTATGTGTAATAAATGATCTAACCTCTCAAACTCAGCTGGATCCTGAAAAGAACTGTAAAATATATATGTATATATATAAAAAACCCTTATTTTACATCTCTTGCTTTGATCTCATGTAACCTTAATAAAATAACAGCAGCAAACTCCACATTATTATTAAATAGTTTATTAATTACTGTTTCATTTTTGTTTATTTTTTTCATACAGGTAAGACAATGTAGCTCCTATTTTGTAAAGAAGCTTGGAGAATAAATTATAAGTGATTTATATAAAGTGTATTTTCTTTCCTTCAGAAGAGATCCACTCATACTTTTAATTTCCAAGGCCTCATTTTCTCTTAATGCTCTTCCCTGCTGCTTTAGAAATTTTTTCTCATGCATCTTTTCAGGATTTTTAAAACTAAAGCACAAAAGTTCAGATTTCCATGAAGTCATGGCAAAAGTAGTCTTACTTTAAACATCTTCAATATTTATGTCTTAGTTTTTAGCTGGATTTCCCTTAATGAAAGAAAAAAAGGGTTTATGGCATAATTTACCTCTTCCTGTTGTAATGATTCAAGGTGAATCCATGTATCACACTTATTGAATGCCAGTTTGCATTTCTAGAACAGAAAACCAACAGCTAAGGTAGACAAAATAGGCATCTAAATGTAGGTGAAAGAAATCCTGTCCTGTTCTTACAAACTATAACCTTACCTAGATGGAATACTTCATACAAAATACTGTGTTATGGTGTCATAGTTCAGACCCAATTGCATCTGAACACCATGCACCCTCCTGACACAACTGTTGCCCTCTCCCTGGTGAGACTGGAAAGAGAATCGTGAGAAAAAGGCAGAAATCTGGGTTGAGATAAGGAGAGTTTAATAGAACAGCACAAAGAGACAACAACTGTTAGGGAGAACAATAACATTAATGAAATAATACAGCGAGGGATACAAAATGCAACACTGACCATGACAATTGTTGGCATTTCACAGTTCCCTGCTTAAAGCACCTGAACTTGCCTCAGCCTGCCCTTCTCTTTTTATAGTGGCTATGATGTCAGTCTGGTACAAAATACCCCAGTGGCTGGTTAAACTGTCTGTCTTTGCTGTAGCCTCTCCCAGCTTCTCATGAAGGGGACAAAAAACAACCTCAGCCCAAACCAAAAATGTAACCTTATCCAGGAGACACAGTCACCAAAACATCTGTTTGCTCTGCATGTCCTAAGAGGTTGAAGTGTCAGGTTTACAGATTCAGTTTGTTAAAATGTGGAGGTAGAATTTTAATTTCTGATACTAAGCATCTCTGCTGTTAATTCACACAAAACTCTGGTTTGAGTTGTTAACAGTTCTAGTGAGCCTGTTTGCTCCCTGCCATGTATAATTCAGATGGTGAATTCAGGGACATTACAGATTCTGACTTATTTTTTTTCTTTAAAAATATAATTTAATGGGATGTTAGAAGGATGCTGATCTGATAATATTGATACAAAAAAATATAACGTGCTTTTAACAATAAGGAATGGAAATTATAAGACTTTTCTTTTTTTCCTGTAGTCTTTTATTTTCAGTATGGATAAACACTTCAGCATAAAAAAATAAATATACAGAAACATTAATTTCATCTTTTTATTACAGGATAGAGGAAGAAAAGAATATTTTAGCAGACTTTCAAGAGGACTTGAACAAGTTGATTTTATGGTTAAAGGAAGCAGACAACACTATTGGTATTCCCCTTGAACCAGGGAATGAAGACCAGTTAAGAGACTGCCTTAGCAAAGTGAAGGTATTGTGAGCTTTTTTCTTAATGTTTTCTTATTTTGTCAGTCATACATTGAATAAAATCAAATCTTGTGTTCAGAAAAGACTTTTGCCATCGAATACAGCATTGATTTAACATTTTTTAGATAAATCAAAGCAGTACAATTGCAAATTTCAGGTTCAAATATATCACAGTATTACCAATGTTGGAAGAGACCTCATAGATCATCAAGTCCAACTCATTACCTCAGAGCTCAAGGCTAGACCATGGCACCAAGTGCCACGTCCAATCCTGCCTTGAACAGCTCCAGGGACGGCGACTCCACCATGATATACTGATCATACTAAAATAAGAAATGTAATGAAAATGTACTGAAAGGAGAAACTTACTCTGTAATATTCCCAGGGATAAATAACCCAAACTTAAAAGTATTATCATCTTTTATTTGTATCTTGTTGTTTTACAGCCCACCTTGCTCTTTTGGAGCTACACAAAACAATACATCTTAGTGCAGCAAATGGTAATGATTTGGCTTGCAGTGTGCCTCCTATTCATACCACCTGCTTATGTTAAAAAGAAAACCAACCAACCAAACAACAATAAAAAAAAGACTTGAAAAAGTTTAGGTTTTAGTTATATTATCCTTAATTGATATATCAAACTGCTTTGACAATATACATTTGGAGTAACAGTGCATTTTGATGGAGAGGGGGTACTTTCAGGTGATGTTTTGGATCCTTTGGTGTTACTTGGGTTTGATTGTTTTATGGCCATTCACAAACGCTCATATGTATGAGGTGAAACTCCAGGACTTTTCACCACACGTCATCTAGCTGGCTGTGTTCACAGCATGAAACATGTTAAAACTCTTCTCCAAAGTGTATTTTTCATACTAAAAAATATAAAACTCATATGCGTAGGCTATTGAGTGTCCATACGCATATGTGCCAATGATTTCATAGAATCATATAATGGCTTAAGCTGGAAGGGACCTCAAAGATCATGAGAGTGGTGAGACCCTGGAATGGGTTGCCCAGAGAGGGGTGGTTGAGGCCCCGTCCCTCCAAGTGTTTCAGGCCAGGATGGATGAGGCTCTGGCCAGCCTGATCTACGGTGGGGTGTCCCTGCCCGTGGCAGGGGAGTTGGAACTAGATAATCTTTATGGTCCCTTCCAACCCTGACTGATTCTATGATCATCTAGTTCCAACCCACAGCCATAAGCATATCATGAGAAACTCTGTGTTATGGACTTTAGGGCTCTCTTTAGGCTTGATCCACTAATGGGGGAATTTAGCCCCATCAGCTGGGGAGTTTTAGCCTTCTGGGTTCACAAAGCAATTGTTATTTTGTCTTGAATTGAGTTTACTCCTTCAGCTGATACACAAATCGATAAGGGTGAAGATAAGAGAGATAGAAATTCTACCACAGTTCATCTTAACTGCTGTATTTGTCTGTTGCAGTTAAGAGCTGAAGAGCTGCCGCCACACAAGGGAATACTGAAACGATTAAATGAAACTGGAGGAATAGCGCTTGGAAGTGCATCGCTGAACCCAGACAAAAAGCATAAGCTTGAGAGTACACTGAAGGAGGCTAACCATCTCTTGTTAAAGGTTAGATGTATTAGTGTTATAACTGTAGGATAAAATTTTCATCTACAGCAAATATTTGCTTTGTATATTTTCTGCTCTTATTTTTTCTCTGTGTGAGGTGGTATCAGTATGCATAATGAAACTGGGGAAGTAAAACGTGTGCAAGACACTACTGTGAGAAACAATGACATCTAGGCAAGATCATTAGTGCCTGAAGTGATGATGTTGCATCCAAATGTACTCCCTAAATTACAGGTCTGATGCTAAAAGGTCAAATGTAGAGCACCATTTTTGTAGTCTGATTGCTTTGAGGGTGCAGCAAATACTCTGTCTTTTGTGACTCAGATGTATGTGAGGCAGTAGCAAGAAGTGATTGTCTTTATGGAAACACTTCTAATTCCTCTCTGCAATCCCAAGGTGAAATCTGCAACCACTCTCACATTCCAACACTAAGCTTTGAGTTTCAGTTTGTCTAGCAAAGTACCACTTATTTTGCTTTCCAGGATCTATGTATTTGTGGAGAGAAATAAGGGAGGATTTTGTTGGGTTTTATTTTTATTGTATTGTTGAAGTACCGTATTTTTGTCTTGGAAACTAGTGACAGTGAATAGCAAATCTGGTAAAGAGGTAGGTAATTTGAGTGCTTTCATTTAACTTCTGCTTCTCTTGTAGCAGAAATAGTAGAAAGCATTGTCAGAGGACCACCATCTAAGGTATGGATTAGCCTGGTCAGAAAAAGACAGTGTTAGAAGCAGCTGAAGGACTTATGTTGAGCCTGATGGTAAATTCAGATTCTAGAACATTAACTTGCAACGTCTATTTATTGAAGTTACCAGGATGGCAGGATAAAAAGGAAGAGGGATTTGGTGTGGTTAGCTCTTGGAGGATTAAAAAAAAAGTGAGAAAATCTTCTTCCAAGCACCTTTCTAAGGAAACTTTCTGGTCAAGAATGCTATGCCTTGGAGATTTTTGTTACTGCTTCTGTGAGCAGAGATGGACTTGGAGCACAAACATGGGAACTCAACAGGAACCTATTTGACAGGGAACTCTGATTAGTTTCTTCCTAACAGAGAGAGTCTGGCAAGGTTCAGAATATTAGCTAAGACAAAAGTGGATAATAAATATTGATCACATTCACAAACTCCAAGTTGGACACATAAATCATTATTTAGGTGCTTGGACAGAAGTATCTCTTTCTCTACATACGAGTTTCTGAAATCAATACATAAAGAGAAGAATTCAGAACACTTCAAGATCAAAATAGTTGAAGTAAGCATACACTTGGCTGAATTTAGGCCCTGTGATTTCAAAATCTGAGCTGTAGTGTTACAAACACAACATTATTAGTTGCCAGGAAAAGAAACCCAAACTTTTAGTAAAATTACAAAATACATTTTAATGAAATGTGTGATGTGTGTTTGAGTGTGAAGCTTTTACTGATTAGTCATATACACAAAAAATTTGCGTTTCACTTTCTGCTTACTGATGCAGAAATGTTGCAGATTTCTTGTCACGGAGCGACCATGGGGGCTGCTGGAAGTAGTGAGTCTGGGTGAAATACGGGTGACAAAGCTATTGTTTAGAGAATCATTAGCTTTACAAGTTTGTCTCCTAGATCTAAGTAATGTTTCTGGCAAGGCTTGGAGCTTACCATTTCAAAACCTCTGTTTACTTCTAAAAGAGATTAAAACCAGAAAGTTGAACTTAAATTTGAGATCATTACTTAACCACTTCATTTGTATTTTGTTTATCTACCTATGGAGACACATAAAATTGTGTCATGGGTTGAGTGGAGGCCTGTGAGAGGTGACTGTGTTAACCCGGGAAAAAACTAAGAAATTCTTCCTCACTGACTTTTTGTAGCTGAATATAAAGAATCTTTAGGGCAAGGAAGCTGGGGAATAACCTAGAGAATCGATCTTATGAGGAGCAACTGAAGGAGCTGGGGCTATTTAGTTTGAAAAAAGGAGACTGAGGGGAGACCTCATTGCTGTGTACAGCTCCCTGAAAGGACATTGTGGAGAAGTTGGTGCTGCTCTCTCCAAGAGGGCATGGCCTCAAGCTGTGACTGGGTAGGTTTAGACTAGATATTAGGATTTTTTTCCCAGCAAGAGTGGTCAGGCATTGGAATGGGCTGCGCAGGGAGGTGGTGGAGTTACTAAGCCTGGATATGTTTAAAAGTCATTTGGACGTGGTGCTTGAAGATATGGTTTAGGGTGAGCCTTGTAGAGTAGGGTTATCGATTGCACTTGGTGATCCAGAGGGTCTTTTCCAGCCTGAATGTTTCTGTGGTTAAAAAAGTAGTATATATTTTTAATTAACAGAAACTCAGTTTGAAAATAACAGGACTTGAATCCATACATATAATCTGAAGACTTTCTTTTTCTCTGAAATTTCTCTTATTTCCCATATGGTCTTCAAAAAATGTTTAAGAAAAATAAATAAAAGAAATAAAAGGCAGCTGTTTTCTTGAGTTTCTGCAGTTGGATTTTTCCAAGGAAACTCAAAGGAATTTTTTTTTAAATCATATTTTTTACTCACAATTTGGGTAGGAAGCCTTAATGTTTTTTTACTTAATCCTGTGAACTTCTGGCATGTGTAACAAAACTGGAAATCATGGGAAGAAAATCCACAAGCCTGACAAAGGGACATACATTATCTTCCTTCAGTTACAGATCTGTAAGTAATGAAAAAAACAGAACCTTGGTATCCAAAGCTCTCAGCTCTGGCACTTCTCTACCAGACAAACTTCTGTAGGTCACCTGAGTATGGATCCAGAGTCAGTTATTTTGAGTGCATAGTTTTTATGTTCCTCAAAGTACAGCGGACCAACATCATCATAGAGAGGTTTTTTGCGTCTCTCCATCCCCTTCTAAGAATGTGTCTTTAATCCTTTGTATCAAGCTGATAGTTTTGTTTTGTCTTCTGTTATCTCTATTAGAAATGAATTTGTACCAATCTATCCTTTCCTATTATCTGGTATTGCAGGATGATATCATTTTCCAAATAGGAAACATACATGGCAGTTACATAAATAATGTAAGGCAGGACCTTATCTGTCATAGACTGGAGTAATTCTCTCTATTTCAGAGAAGCTGTGACAATTCACACCAGCTAAGAATGTAACTAAATAACTCCTGAGGTTGTGACAAATTTTTGTTATGCCTTGATCTGCCAAGCAGGGGAATGGGGGACAACACCTGTGAGTCCTAACCTTCAAGGTGACGTATTTGAAATAAATCATGTTCAAACCTTCTTTACAGTCAGAGAAACGATTGCCCTACAGCAATGGAAAAGAAATTGAGTATGAAAGGACTTGCAGTCACATAAAAGAATCTTTTCTTTTTTTGCTTCAGCATTGTCTGTGCTTTTAGGTGTTTGTATCACATGCTGGTGACCTTGAAAACAGATATATGAAGAATTTATTTTTCCTTTGGATAGTAGTAATTTTTAAATGACATTTTATTTTTTGGACAACTTTATTGAGTAGTGATTCTAACAGGCTGCTACCCCAGACATAGTTTAAGGAGAGAATTAAGATTGAAGTCCACATTTGCAGGCATGATTTGTAGCCTTGTCTTACTTATTGTACCCTCTCCAAAGCCAGTATTTCCTGTAAAAATGAAAATAACACTTTGTGAATCTTAATCATATGAAAAATAAGGTGGATTGTAACCATTTTTATACTTTCACATCAGTAATTTTTCATTTGTTTTCAAAGCTCAAAGCATCTTTTGCTCTGATAGCCAAGTAAGCTAACCACCTAGGGCTTCAAAGCATGCAACAGGGGTACTAGGCACTAGAGTTTGTGATGAATTCAGTTCTTGTCATATACCACCTGCCAGGGTGCATAACGGATCTGTAATGTGTTTCTTACCTTTTACTGTGCAGTAAATAGATTGATAGATTAGGTCTGAGACCAGTGAACCATGGCTTCTGAGGTTTGCTGGAAGGAGTTTATTACTCTTTAATATTATTCTTGGTCTGGTGTCAGCCAAGAGGGATGAGCTAGATTATCTGAAAGTAAGCTGGATGCCAAAATCAGCATTCTCCTCATTTATCCACCTTGGTCTTCACAACATCTACTGTATGTGTTAGGAAGGTTATTATGAGTGCCTGATGGAGACATTTTGTTTCACTGCCTTTTAATTTGTCTGCTAGTATTAGAACTAATTACTAGACGCTGAAGAGACTATTTCACTGTTTACCGTCACAGCAAATCAATTTGTTGTGCTCTATGGACAAAAATAAAATACAGAGTAGAGTGACATGGCTACAAGTTGTGAACATTTTCTTTACCACCAGGGAAAGTATAGGTCATCTTAGCTTGGGTGATCAAGTGTAGAGAAAAACAGATGGGCAAAGAAAGTGCAGAAAGGCAAAGTCATAACAAGGTTATAGTTCATGTGTTGTACCTTGCCTTGAGTAGTAATTATTCATAGATTACCTGTGATGACATCGAATTTCCAGGCTGTCAATCTACCTTAGTTTCAGTGCACAGCTGAAATGACTACAATTGCTACTCTTGTCATTTGTGGGATGGATGGGAATGCTACAGTTTCATTTCTGTCCTTTCAGTTTGAAATTATGATAGTGTACCCATTGTTTTGGGGATCAAAAGCTAAATATTTTCCTGAATTTGCTTTCAATTAATAACTGACCTGATTGCTGTAAAGATAATGAAGTATTACGATAAATTATCTATGACAGCTTGTCATATATTGCTGTTTAGGTGTAGTCCACATTCATGTTTTCATCAGCCATACTTAAAATTGGCCTCATCTATAGCAAAATGAACTTTAATGTCCTTGTACTCTGCCCTGGCGAGGCTGTGTCTGTAATACTGTGTCCAGTACTGAGCCATTCAGTTCAAGAAGGACCTCGGGGAACTGCCTGAGAGAGTCCAGTTCAGAGCCACAATGATTAAGGGAGTGGATTATCTTTCTTACGAGGAGAGTCTGAGGGAGCTGGGTCTCTTCAGCTTGGAGAGGAGAAGACTGAGGGCTGACCTCATTCATGTTTATAAAAATGTAAAGAGTGAGTGCCAGGAAGATGGAGCCAGGCTCTGCTCCATGATGCCCAATGACAGGACAAGGGGTAATGGGTGGAAGTTAAAACATTGGAAATTCCATGGAAACATTTTCCCTGTGAGGGTGACGGAGCACTGGAACAGGCTGCTCAGAGGGGGTGTGGAGGCTCCCTCTCTGCAAATACTCAAGACCTGCCTGGGTGTGTTCCTGCATGATCTGGTCTAGGTGATCCTGCTGTGGCAGAGGGGTTGTACTGGATGAGCTTTCAAGGTCATTTCCAGCCCCTGACATTCTGTGTTTCTGTGATATGATGACCAAAGGTTCACATAAGGTTACACACCAGTAAGTGGCAATGGTTTGGGCTTTTTGCAAACTGCAGTTCCAAAACAGACACTGCCATTGTATGTCAGGTGTTTCCTATATTTCTGTTAAGGAAGGCTGTAGGGACCTAAAAAATCAGTGTTTTGTTATTTATTTTTTTTACAAGATAAAATTCATACTTTAATTATATAGACCTGTCTACAGAATTAATCTCCCACAAATAGAATAGTCTGATACAACCCTAAAGTTAAACCTTGTTTTCCTTTTTTCCTTTGTTTTGCCTTGCCCTTTTTTTGGCCACTTTTTCTCAGAATAAGAAACACCTTGTCAGAAATTTTGTAGAACCGTACAATGGTCAGGGTTGGTAGGGGCCTCAAGTGTCATCTAGCTCCAAACCCCCCAGCCATTGTCAGGGACACTTCACACTAGATCAGGTTGCTGAGAGCCACTTCTAGCCTGGCCTTAAACACCTGAAAGGATGCGGCTTCCACCACCTCCCTGGACAACCTGTTCTAGTGTTTCACCGCTCTCATGGTGAACAACTTCTTCCTAACATTCCGTCTGAATCTACCCACTTCTCATTTTGCTCCATTTCCCTTAGTCCTGTTGCTATCTGACATGATAAGAAGTCCCTCACCAGCTTTCCCATAGGTCCCCTTCAGATACAAGAAGGCCACAATAAGGTCTTCTTGGAGCCTTTTCCTCTTCAGACTGGACAACCCCAACTCTCTTAGTCTGTCTGCATAGTTGAGGTGCTCCAGCCCTCTGATCATCCTCGTGGCCCTTCACTAGACAACTTACAGCACATCCATAGCTTTCCTGTAATTGGGGCTCCAAAACAGGATGCAGTACTCCAGGTGGGTCTCACCAGAGTGGAGCAGAGGGATGGCCACATTTCTGTTGATGCAGTCCAGGACATGGTTTACTCTCTGGTCTGCAAGTACAGCAGCTCACGTTGAGCTTCTCATCCACCAGCACTCTCAAGTCCTTTTCTTCAGGGCTGCTCTCAAGCCAGTCACTGCCTAGCCTATTTCAATGCCTGGAATTGCCCAAACCTAGATGCAGGACCTTGCATATGGTCTTGTTGAGCTTCATGAGGTTGGTATAGGCCAATATCTTCATCATCACCTAGAGAATGGTATGTTGTTATGAACCAAATTTGATTGTACAGTGAATACTGTTAGCTAAGCTAACTCCCACGCTCTCAATTGTTCTATCATCTGCATGTTCCTTACAAATGAAAAGTTGTCACTTCCTTCAATGTGCTAAGCTGGGCAATTCCTGAAGTATAACCAAAAAGTAAAGGAAGTTCATTGTTAGTTGGTTTATGTCAGACATATCACCTCAATACTTGGCAGTTGCAATCACCCACTAGTGATTATATTTTTCCTATAATTCTTAACAGAATAAAATCTTTGCTACTAGGAAAGGATGTAAATATTCAGCTGCAGAGAAAAATCCAACCCACTGCAATTTGTCTACACTCTATAAAAGTAAGGCAAACAAATCCCTGTTTATTTGCTTTGCAAATAATACAGTTTATCTGTACACCCACCATCTATTTTACTGCTCAATGCAGCTCATAGCCAGAAATTGTTGTTTGTTCCTGGTTTTATTGCCGTGTTAATATCTTAGATCCAATTCCTCAACCAAACAAAGATTTGGGATTTTGTTCTATGGAGAACTCTGTGAGCAAAGCCAGTAACATTTATAGCTTGCATTTTAAAGTACAATTTTCAAGTTCAATATGTTGTATAAATATTTGTCACTTACAATGCCTTTTGGCTTTGTTTTGCTGGTCAGGCATTCTGGCAGGTGACAGTTTCTAGAAGATCCACTACTGCTTTGTGAATGTTTTTGGCAACAGCCTGAAAGAAAGTTTATGTTGGTATGTTTAGTTTAGCTATTGATTGATTGCCACAGTGAGACGATTACACGTGGAAATTGAGCTTTCAGTACTGGCATGGTTTTGAAAGTGAAGCATTCAGATAATTTGTGATGATAGGAAAAAGAGGGCTGCAGAAAAGGATGGTAAGGCAAAGCAACAGGCAAAAAGAGCTCTGTCACGTGGAAAGAGCAAAAGTGAAGGTAGGAGCCTCAGGCTGCGCCGGGGGAAGTTTAGGCTCGAGGTGAGGAGAAAATTCTTCACTGAGAGAGTCATTGGACACTGGAATGGGCTGCCCAGGGAGGTGGTGGAGTCGCCGTCCCTGGAGCTGTTCAAGGCAAGGTTGGACGTGGCACTTGGTGCCATGGTCTAGCCTTGAGCTCTGTGGTAAAGGGTTGGACTTGATGATCTGTGAGGTCTCTTCCAACCTTGGTGATACTGTGAGACTGTGATACTGTGACTACCTTTGCATGCCAAACCGTAAGAGATCGCTCTTAACTATGTGAGACAGGGTTCATTGTACCCTAAAAGTAATGTGTTTCTCATGAGATAGCAGGCCAGCACAAACCTTGGTGCACTGTTTTGTGTTCTCCTTTCAACATTACGTCAGGTTCCATTTTACATGGGAAAAAAATGTTTTGCTGACTGTTAAGGCAGGCTACTAGTATTGTGAGGTGAACGATGATGTTGGCTTGCCTCATGTGTTTTAAGTAGCCTGAGGGGTAGATATGATATTATCTGCTGTACACCAAGGAAAGAATAATTAAGGCATTGCATTTTTATTTAGAAATATTTTTCCTGCTAGAATATCCTGCATTAAGAGTCACTGAAGAAATCATACTGTAAACACTTTGTGGTTCCTTTAGGATTTCTGTATCTAAGAAAGGTAAAGAAAATGAAATAAAGGTACTGGATTATTTAGCAAAGATTTAAGGCAAAGGTTCTTATGTTCAAAAAGTGCCATTGACAAGAGAGAATCACTGAGGTGGTAGACAGTGGAATGAGTGACAATTAGTTGCAAACATTAAATAAAAAATAAACCCCATGCAGATATTTATACAAATCTGAGGTTGTTCATCCTGGAGAAGAGGAGGCTCGCGGGGACCTTATCACTGTCTACAGCTACCTGAAAGGAGGTTGTATCTGGGTGGGGGTTGGTCTCTTCTCCTAGGCAACCAGTGACAGAATGGACACAGTCTCAAGCTGCTTCAGAGGAGGTTTAGGCTGGATGTTAGGAAGGCATTCTTTGCAGAAAGACTGATTGGCATTGGAATGGGCTACCCAGGGAGGTGGTGAAGTTGCTGTCCCTGGAAGTGTTTAAAAAGAGTCTGAATGAGCCACTTAGTGCCATGGTTTAGTTGATTAAGTGGTGTTAGGTGATAGGTTGGATTTGATGGTCTCAAATATCTTTTTCAACCTCATTGGTTCTGTGATTCTGTCATTCAAAAGACTGTGATACATGCAATTTTTACCACAAGAGTGGTGGAACACTGGAACAGGTTGCCCAGGGAGATGGTTGAAGCCCTATCTCTGGAGATATTCAAGGTAAGGCTTGACAGGAATTTGGGCAACCTGATCTAGTTGAGAATGTCCCTGCTTACTGTGGAGGGGGTTGGACTAGATGACATTTAGAGGTCACTTCTGACCCACACCATTCTATACTTCTGTGATATTACCATGCAGAAAAAAATAAATCACTGGGGTGCAAGCTATGTTTATTTGCTTTTTAAAAAAGCTAAACAGCCACATGAAGCAGAAAATTCTTTGGTGCATTGCATTTGCGGAATGCTTTAGTCTTCATCATCAATCAACAAGCAGAGGATTTCAGTCTCTTTATCTCTTCTTTTTTTTTTTTTTTTTTGTTAATAAGGAAGAAACTTGAGAATATTAAAAATATATTGTTAAACTTTTAAAAAAGATGCAAAACCATGTGCTAAGTTCAGCTCCTGAGAGGCTTGTAGGGAAACTTGAAGCACTACCTACACAGCAAATAAAACTGTTCCATACATATTTTTAATAGCATGCTTTCATCTTCCTTTAGTAATACAGTCTTTACTGCAACTTCATCAAAGACACTATGGCTCATAAATATTCATAGTTTGAAGAAATTGTGCAGATTTTGTTTTAAAGTCAATATTGAGTTTGTTAATGAAAATGGCTCAGTTAATTAACTAGACGGCATCCTAAACTGAACTTATATGAAACTCTTTCTTACACTGATTGTTTTTCATGAAGAAATGATGCATAAAAATTGACTTCTCCCTCTTCTACTTTTAAATCAGGTGTTTTGTATATGCTCCTAGGGATGGTGATTTTAAGCAGATAGAACCTTATGAACAGTGACTGTAAGAACTGCTATTTTATGCAAGCATCTTCCTAGTGTGATAGAAGTGTCAGGTGTGATTTTTTCATTAAGTCTGAGTGGAAACTTGCATTTAATAGTTGCTGTGACTGAAGATATTTCTTTATTGTAGAAGGACAATATAAACCCCTGCTTTCAGGGGCTTTTTGCAGTGTAGTCAGCTGTTTCCTTTTTCCCCTAACACTTGTATTTTTTTTCAGAAGTGGAATAGTAAAGTAAAAGCTGCATCTTGTACATTTTTCCATTGTAAGGAAAGCACTTTTTGAAACCTGGCATTATCCTCTAAGACCATTTTCATAAAGTGTTTTGTATACCATGTGGTCCTTCCCAAGCCAAGCATATGTAGAAAACATTACCAGCATTCACAGCTACCCTGCAACATACTTTTGCTTATATTCTTTGCAGCTTATTGTCCTTTATCACAGCATGCATATGAAAAAAGCTAAATTTTAGTCCACTGTCGAATTCATCAGAATAAGATGCTTTCATTAGTGCTGTTCTGTTCTTGAGAGGTTGGTGAAGCAGCTAGCAAGAGAAAGGGATAACTCATCTAATACAGAGGGGAAATAATAATAGTTATAATAGAAAACAAAACAGAGAACAATTTTCCACTACTGTTAAAGTGTTGCAGTTTGGGATTTCTTTTTTCTCCACACATTGAGGTGAAAAGTCTTAGTATTCTTTTTTGACAAATGACATGTTGAGGAGGTACATCTCCTGATCTCTGTTCCCAATCAACTGAATAATTTCAGTGGCTTTCCTTACTTTGCTCAGTTAGCAGCTGCTGATAATGATAGCAGTGCCTTACTAGTAATATAAATTCATTCATTTGCAATAACATTTCTGGCTTCTTCAAGACTCTTCCAAATTTTTCATTCTTTCTTACTGTCTCTACATGAATAGTATCAACTGCTTCATTTTGAACATTGTTCCTGAGTTACAAAATTGAACTCTATGTCCACAACTCTTTTTTTAATTGATACTGCTTTAATTGAATCTGCTTTCACAGTATTACAGTATCACCAAGGTTGGAAGAGACCTCACAGATCATCAAGTCCCAGCCATTACCACAGAGCTCAAGGCTAGACCATGGCACCAAGTGCCACATCCAATCCTGCCTTTAACAGCTCCAGGGACAGCGACTCCACCACCTCCCTGGGCAGCCCATTCCAGTAGCCAATGAATGTCCATAATGAATTAAACACAAAATATGATTTTACATGAAGTGATGTATTTATCCAAGTTCTTTCACCCTTTATACTTACTGTTATCTTAAGAATTGCTATTCCTTTTCATCCATTCAACTAGTTCATCTGGAGGTGCATGCACATAACTGTGTATAGATTAAGAAATAACTAACTAAAACTCAAGCAGGAAGTATCAGTGGAAAACTGGAGCGTGTGAATGATCAAGGAGATTTGTACTGCCAAGATGAGCATATGGATCGTTTAGCATCAAAGTAATCAGATTGGTATGGGGATGGAAGGAAGAGAATAGTATCTCATTTAGGCTTCTTGTGAAGGAGGATCATCCAAGACGTGAGGTTAAGATGGAACAGAAACAAGCAATAAAATTAATTTTAGAATTCATAAGGAGAGGAATTAAAAATATTTAGTTAAAGATCTGGGCTTTGAAAAGATGCAATTATCCAAATTTCACAGTGTATTCTCATGTTTTGCAAGATGTTATCATTTCTATGCTGGTAATTAATTGTAGGTTTTTTAGCAAAAATTGGAGTTCATGGGAAAGAAGTGGGAAATATCTTTTAGTGAAATGAAGTACAATGAAGACCAGAGTCAGTTGGTATAGTTAGGCACTTCTGCTGCCTCCCAATTTAGAGCTTAAATATATTCTATTATTCTGTTACTGAAATACAACAGTTGAAAAGCATCATGTGTTTGAGATTAATGTTTTGGCAGGTATCATTGAGATTATATAGTTCTTTGGTGCTGAAATCAGAGTCTTTTCTTTGAAGGAATAACCCATACTTTTTGTGCTTTGCACTTGCAAATCCTTTTTTTCCTTAAGTCGCAACCAAGGTACCTTTTCAGCATTGATCTGCTGCAAAATCAGGGAAAGTTGTCAAGATTTTAGCAAAGGGCTAAGGAAGATGTTCCAACTGCTGTTATAATTTCTTCTTTTTTGTGTTGGTTTTTTTTTTCCCCTTTTTTGTGCCCTGTCTTCCTTTCTAAGCCTATAGCACTCTTTAATCAGGCCTATGTTTGGCCTTAGACAGATCTAAAGGAAAATCTCTCACATTTGGCCTGATTTTACTCTTCTGCAGTTTTTGCCCTATGGACACTGTTTCTATTGGTCTTCCCCCTTAGAAAAGGATATCAGACTTCCTCTGATAAATCTAATAATCTTTCTTGACTAGAAGAGAGAGAGATAAGATATTAAATGAGATGTAACTGAGTAGACATAGGGTGGATACCTCTGAGGCATAAAATGAATAAAAAGAGGATGAGGGAAGAGATGGGGGCAAAAGCAAAACTGTAGGAGAGAATTGGACTGGGGTAGTAGCTGTTGCTCACTCATCTCTGGATGCATCCAGGAGCCCAGAGTCAGCAGGGCAGTGGGATGACTCTAGTTCTCGCCAGCATCTGCATTCCACCTCAAGGGTGAAACTGCTGGAAATATGAATAACAAGCTTGAAAGACTGGGAGTTAAAAAGTAGAGAAGATTATGGAAGCTCTGTCTCCTTGTGTTCTTTTCTGTCACAGAAAGGTTAGAAATCTGGACACTCATTGTCCATGTCCATAACTCCATGGAGGTTTGACCAAATTATGCTTCTGGTGAATTGCAGAATTAGCTTTGGAAACAAGCTGTCCCCCAGCAGGCAGTCTGCAGCAGTGCCTTGCCTTGAGAGGTGGCTCTGTAATTACCTTAAACCCATCAGGCTCTAATTTGATCAACCAAATCGAGTGTTCAATACCAGAGCTTAAAAAAACCTGAAAGGTGAGCTAACAAAATCCCTGAGGTGCAGAATCTAAGAATCTTATTCCCCCACAGTGGCAGGTAAAGTTACCTGGATCTTACAAGGTTGTGCCTTGTTAAATGTTTATCCGTGCTAAACCCTTGTCTGTGCTTTGCTGTAACCTTAACCTGGGTTTGACTAAACTCCTTCATTTACTTATTTGTTGTATCTCTTTTTATCTCAGTGGTAAAAGTAGCTGATGGTAATTTTCTCCATGTAATGAACTGATTCAATTTGACCTAGATATTCTTTTTTCATATTAAAAACACTATAATTCTCTATTTGTGCTATAATTTCAAAACAGGACTAAACTTGTGAGAAGAGCCTGCATTTCTTTACATCACAATTTACCCTTTACTCTAGGTGGGATTTATTTTGCTTTCTTTTCTTTTTATTTGTTGAAGTACAGTCTGTAACTAGAATCTAATCTTCTGAATTGAATATATTTTAGTACATAATTGGTTAATTCCACCCCCAAAACCCCACTATTCAAATTTTTCTTTCTCTGTCTTGTGGTAGACCAAATATTCTCAGTTAACATTGATTGGAAACAGATTCATTTACATCTCAGATCTTCAGAAGTCAGCTTGGATTTTTGTCTGCCTGTGACTACCCATATACCTTCAGTAGTATTTCTGTGGAATTTATTTACATTAATATTAAAGCTACTAAACACTGGAGATTAACATTCCAAAGTTGTTAGAAAGATGAAACTAATCTGTGAAATTAGGCCAAGGTCTGCATAGATATTGAGTTAACACATAAGGGAACATGTGCATTTCTAAGTATTTTCTTTCACATCTGGGGCCTTTCTGGAATAGGAGAGTTTTTATTATATTTAGGGAGATAAAAAAAGTAATTTGACTCACCTGTTACATTTTTATTAAATAGGATACTATGGGGTGGCTGTAGTGAGCAAGGAGGTCGTTTAATACATGGCAAATCAGCTTCTTGAATTCCAAATAGCACTTATCAGGAACAGTGTGGCCAGTAGGAGGAGGGAGGTTATTCTTCCCCTGTACTCAACACTGGTCAGGCCACACATTGAGTACTGTGTCCAGTTCTGGGCTCTTCAATTCAAGAGAGATGTTGAGATACTGGAATGTGTCCAGAGAAGGGCGACGAATCTGGTGAAAGGCCTGGAGCACAGCCCTGTGAGGAGAGGCTGAGGGAGCTGGGGATGTGAAGCCTGGAGAAGAGGAGGCTCAGGGGTGACCTCATTGCTGTCTACACCTACCTGAAGGGAGGCTGTAGCCAGGTGGGGGTTGGTCTCTTCTCCCAGGCAACCAGCAACAGAACAAGGGGACACAGTCTAAAGTTGTGCTGGGGCAGGTATAGGCTGGATGTTAGAAGGACATTGTTGGCAGAGACAGTGATTGGCATTGGAATGGGCTGACCAGGGAGGTGGTGGAGTTGCTATCCCTGGAAGTGTTGAAGAAAAGCCTGGATGAGGCACTTAGTGCCATGGTCTAGTTGACTGGATAGGGCTGGGTGCTAGGTTGGACTGGATGATGTTGGCGGTCTCTTCCAACCTGGTTGATTCTATGATTCTATTATTAAGTATGGTCTAATAAATCACGTGCAGAGCTTATTTGTGTGTATGTGTTTTAGTACCAAGAAAGCACTATTTTCAAACCAAATCTGTGAAGAAATCTACATGTCTTAGGACAGCTTTTTTCTTCGCAGCTCATGATTGCTTGGTTTTCTTTGAGGTCTTTTGGTATGGTTTGGGTTTTTTTCTGAGTTTGTGGGTTTTTTTGTTTGGTTATTTTGTTTGGTTATTGGTTTTGGTGAGGTGGTTTTGTTTGGTTTTGCTGTGTGGTTTTTTTTTTTGTCTCGGTGGCTTGTTTGTTTTTTTTGGGTTTCGTTGTCTTTATTACTTACATGTCTCTGATGGGTTTAAATTTATTGTCTTCTGTAAAATGCCATCATTAGGGATGAGTTAATTAGTGCACAGCACTAGTACTTCTGTAGCTGGACCATATCACAGTATCACAGTATTACCAAGGTTGGAAGAGACCTCACAGATCATCAAGTCCAACCTGTTACCACAGAGCTCAAGGCTAGACCATGGCACCAAGTGCCACGTCCAATCTTGCCTTGAACAGCTCCAGGGACGGCGACTCCACCACCTCCCTGGGCAGCCCATTCTAGTGTCCAATGACTCTCTCAGTGAAGAATTTTCTCCTCACCTCGTTCTGGCACTGGCCACCTGAAAGAAGAGAGCAACCTCCCCCTGGCTACAACCACCCCTCAGGTAGTTGTAGACAGCAATAANATGGGGTTGTTGTGGCCAAAGTGCTGCACCCTGCACTTGGAGCTATTGAATGCCATCCCATTGGACTCTGCCTATCTGTCCAGGCGGTCAAGGTCCCGCTGCAGAGCCCCTCTGATAGCAATGCTTCCATACTGCTTTCTAACTTTATGGAGAATTTATAATCTATTGTGTATATCAGAAACATGATGGTTTGCTACTTTTTAAGAGTATTGCTTTAATAAAAATGTGCTTAAAAAACAGTGGGCATGGACAGATTTGCCTCAAACTGCAATAGGGTAGGTTTAGACTGGACATTAGGAAACATTTTTTTCACAGGATAACTGTCCAGGTACTGGAATGGGCTGCTCAGGGAGATGGTTGAATGCATTTAGAGGTTTTTTAGATGTGGTGCTTTGGAATATGGTCTAGGAGTGAACTCTGTAGAGCAAGGTCAGTGGTTGGACTTGATGATCTCAGGGGTCTTTTCCAACCTCAATAATTCTATGATTCCATGAAATGTCACTTGCTTTAATATGGAAAAGTAGTCATATGTCTGGGCTGCTTTTAACAATTAACTGCCCATTGTTTCTTATCTGTGCCTAGACCCCCTATCTGCTGATGTGAATGATTAGTTTTTTTCAAGTACATATGGGTTCAACCCTACTATGTGTTTGCAGTGTTGCTTATTATGTAATACAATGACACTTCACATATCTAGCTAAAGAAATCATATCTGGAAAGGACAGCATGGGGTGTTCTGTTGGCTTATCTATTTCCAACCTCCATAATTCCTCTAAGTGCTTCAGTTTTGTTGGATTTAAACTATCCCATTCACTGATTTGTCATTTCTAATATTCCTGGCACAGAAGAATGTGAGTAGTAAAATATCTGCCCGTTTTGAATGCAAAATGACAGAACCAAGTCACCTGATCAGTACTGATGAGATATTTCTGCATTAATTTTCCTTTCTGCATATGTCTACTTGTGAATATTTGTACTCAAGTGGCAACTCTAAATACCTCATAAGAAAATACACATGTATAGATATTTAGATTGAAGAGATGGAGAAATGTTAGAAATGAACAAAGTCTTGTTTTCACCATTTCTTTTCCTGAATAAAAAGTTAGTTTTTAAAGCAGTGTAGTACACTGAGATTTAAAAAAAGCTTTAGGAAAAAAATGCTGATGCTTGGGCTTGGATTGTTTTGTTTTGCTTGAGGTGGTTTTGTGTGGACACAAGTGTCTGGTTTTTTGGGTGTTGAGTGCGTTGT
The DNA here is from genome assembly GCA_013400475.1 of Tricholaema leucomelas. NCBI lineage: Eukaryota > Metazoa > Chordata > Aves > Piciformes > Lybiidae > Tricholaema lacrymosa > Tricholaema leucomelas. The sequence continues at coordinate 706,000 of WAAF01001994.1, read as the reverse complement.
GGGGTTTTTGGTTTGGGTTTTTTTTTGTTTTGGTTTAGGGTGGTTGGGTTGGGTTTTTTTGTGGTTTGGGTTGGAGTTTGGGGGTTTTTTGTGTGTGATTGGGTTTTTTGTTTGGTTTACTTTGTGGGTTTTTTTGTTGTTGCTTTTAGAAAAGAGTGTGTTTTAACTGACTTGCAAGATACCAACCACAGTAATTTGATTAGTGGTTCTATTCTTTATTTCCCTTCTTATCAGTGTACAAACCTTCTGTTTTAATATTTAAGTGTATAAGTAGATAGTGTTAAATTGCTTTATCTAAGACTTCTTTTTTTACACACACCTAAAAATCATTTCTCATATTATTTTTCAGGTGTCCAAAGATCTTCCAGAGAAACAAAAAGAAATAGAGATTTTGCTAAAGGATTTCATTGATCTTGATCAACAACTAAATCAGGTGATATTGTGGGTAACGCCTGTCAAGAACCAGCTGGAGCTTTATAACAAAGTGGGTCAGCCAGGAGCTTTTGATATTAAGGTAAAACTTCTTCCATTTTTAAAAAGAATCATGATATTTAGTAGTCAAAATGTCAGTTGCAGCATTGGCTGTATGGTTTTGCATTTACAATATAGCTTTGAGACAGCAACAGGTCCCAGAAATTCTATGAATTAAGGGAGGCTTTTATTCTTTTCCATGAAATGATTTCTAGTTGTGCTGGTTTGAGGAGAATTGGAATATTTAATGAGAGAAATTGGATCATTGGTTGTGAAAAGAAAATAATGATGAAGTCTATATCATTCATTGGTTTGCTGAGAGGCATAAAAAGCCAAAGGATAAATAGTCTTACCCACGCTGGTCTATGATGCTGATTCTATTTGCTTGCTCTTAACTCTGCTCTGATGTTTTCTCCATTAATCTTGGCTAAGAGAATACAACGTAAGCTTTGCTAGTTCTTTTGTTTGTTTGTCTGGAAAAGTAGAGGGAGAAAGTTTGGGTAGCTTTGAGCCCTTCTGGGCAGTTTCACAGTATCACCAAGGTTGGAAGAGACCTCACAGATCATCAAGTCCAACCCTTTACCACAGAGCTCAAGGCTAGACCATGGCACCAAGTGCCACGTCCAACCTTGTCTTGAACAGCTCCAGGGACGGCGACTCCACCACCTCCCTGGGCAGCCCATTCCAGTTTCCTTTATCCAGGAGGGAGTTTTAAGTTTCTGTATCATTACTTATTTGTATATAATCACAAATACTTGTAAATGTATAGTGTGTAATTGCTTGTACATTTTGCTTTGCTGTAAATATAGCTTCATCTTACTTCCAAGCCTTCTGAGCTAGTCTGGTAAATTTCAATAGTGGGGGAGGGGGAAAGTTCCTAACCCATGTCACTAGTGAAAGGGCAGTTTAGTCCCAATGATTCCAAGGTGAAATATAATATATACATATAATCTAGCATTTTGGCCATATCGTATACATGAAAAAAAAAAGAGCCCCAAAATTTGATACAGCAAATTTTAATGCTAAGTGAACTGAAATTCAGAATATCAGTGTTGGACAATTTAAGCTATTTCAATCCATTTAATATGACCATATGAAAACAACGTTAGGGCCATATGATGATTCTCATATTGCAGGTAATGATATCTAATGGCACAAGTAGCATTGTAGTAGTCAACAGTTGCCATTGGAATGGGCTGCCCAGGGAGGTGGTGGAGTCACTGTCCCTGGAGGTGTTCGAGAAAAGCCTGGATGAGGCATTTAGTGCCATGGTCTAGATGACTGGATAGGACTGGGTGCTAGGTTGGACTGGATGATCTTGGAGGTCTCTTCCAACCTGGTTGATTCCATGACCTAGTAATTGTGAGCAAAATACTTGTACTCTGATCAGTGATATGTATTTCAGTATTTTAAGAATGCTTGTTTATGGCTTGCATGAGGCCAGAGAAATTAAGGATGAAAAATGTTGATTAGAATCATCTGGCCTGCTGGGTCTATCCATAGACCTTTTGTCTTTGTATTTTGTCTATTCATGTATGATCTTCACATAAACTAGGGGGTTATTTCAAATGCAATAGGTTTTTGAAATCCATGATATTTCTTTGGGTTCTGTCAACTAAACATCTTGTTCATCTAAGATTAAACAAAAAAACATGAGGTTTGTATTGATTTTGATTCAATTTTCAGAAACCAAAAAAAAAAAGGAAATATATGCAAATTTTATTGCCTTGTGTGAAGTTAAACATCTTCAGAAGCAAGTGTTATTTGATTTTTTTGCCAAGCAAGTTTATTAAATTGATTTTAAAGAAGTATTTTAATATCAAAACATCTTCTATGTCGCACAGTCATATCATATAAGCAGTGAATCTCAAGTCCTGTCGCCTTCCTATAACTGACAGAATGAGTTCAGCAGTGACATTCATTCCCTTTTTATTAGGTAAAACTAGGTATAGCTCATTAGAATTGTTTGTGTGTATAATGAAAGAGTGATGGAACTTTGCTTTCAAGAAATTTGTCTATCCTTAATTTCTTTAACCTTTTTTTTTTCGTTCTGTCTCCTTTATTTTTACAATGATTCTACCATTAAATTTCACTTAAGAAGGGGGCTAAATTATAAGAGTTGTGCTTTCTGTGAAAGAAATGTTCCGCTTTGCACTTTCAATCCTCTTTTGATAGTCTGATAAGAATATTTCTGAAAAAAATAAACTGTTGTAAGTATAGAAAACATTCCTTTAAAATCAGTACTTGTGAAGTGATGGGATTGAATCATGTGTTTCTGGAAAGCTCCAAAGAAAGGCAAATAAACTTTCTGTCCGTGAAAGAGCCTGCCATATTTCTTTCATGGATAGAGTTACATTACTTAGATTTAAAGCTTGACCAGTTTTCATTGTAGATGAAACAGCTAGTTGTTTATCCTGTTGTAAGGGCTGTAAGCAAATGAAGTGTGTTAGCTTTTATCTCTGTGTTATCTATCTGGATTGTCTTTTTAAGATGTGAAACCTGCATTGTATAATGTTGTCGTCTGAAGGCTTATCCAGACTCTAATTTACTCCAAGAACAGAAACTCTTACATTAAAGACTCCATATTAAATATCTCTGAAGGCAAATGGGATACTTACAACTTTTTAAAGTTTATGAATAAGCATATTAGAAGTTTTGAAACTGTTGTTCATGACAAAACCCACAGCAAAATGAACACATATAACTCAGGAAAGCAGCCTGTTTGTGGCAACACTGAGTTTTACACTCAACTTCAAACACAGAGCCATGCTAAGATGCTGGCCTACACTGGCTCAAACACATTCCTACAGATGATTTTAAGTCATTGTTGATGTGATGATGTATTTTTTTTAGTTACTATCCTGTAGAGCTAATGTTACCTTTTAAAAAGTAAGGATCTCTCCATAATTCATTGTGGAAAGGATTCAACAAATCTTTTGTCTTGGGGTTTCCAAATACTGTATAAATATTCAGCATTTGTTCTACCACCACGTAACATCCTGCTTGTATATCCAGAGGACACTGAGGTATCATCTCTTGGATTTAATAATTGTGTGGTTCTGATGGTCACCTAATAGAGTAAACAGTTATTAATATTCTTAGAAAAGAGATGAGAAATTTTACAAAGAGTCTTTTTGCTATTCTAAAAACTTGGAAGGTAGGAAGTTGAGATTTAGACCTGACAATCAAACCTGTGAATATAGCACTTGAGAGAAAATGGTCAGGCTCATGTAACTTCTCAGGAAAAAAAGGGGTTATTTTTGTTACAGAATTTACAATCATGACTTCCAAATTTAGGTTTCATCTGGGACATTGTCTTTTATGAAATTACTGTCAGTGTTCTCCATACTCTTACTAAGCCTGCATGACAATGTTCTTCTCTTTTCAGCTATAAAGTCCACTCCTATATATATTTTTTAAATTTTCTGTGGGGTTTTTTTTTTTTGGCAAAATAGTTCCAAAGCTAACTTTAAGTGGTGAAGATTTGGATATAGATTTCAAGTACTGTAAGGATAGTCACTTCTGATAGCCACAAAATATTGAGTGTTAGAAAGTTTCTGGCTTTAGAAACAGGTGAAAATCAATGATGAGAAGAACAGGAGGGATAGGACAGGTAGGAAAGTGTGGGTTGGGTGTCCCCCAGCCCCCACCCCCCCCACTTTACAAATCACCCTGACTAGACTCAGCCTTTGATCTAATTCCTCTCACCAAAACATTCTAGCTAGGCTTAAATTAGCATAGAAAGAAAGAGGACAGAAATATTTCTGGTTTACATGAATGCAGTGAGTGCCTTTAACAAGTTAGGTATCTTATATTCATATACCTGTTCTAAAGCAGCAAGGTACTTGTATGTTTCTTTGCCTACAGCAAATTTCAGTTACAGAAATACGTGGTAGCTGAAATTAAACTTGATACACTCAGCAAAGGGCATCTGAAACACTAATTGGAATTATTCTGACAGAATTCTCTAAAACACAGTAATTTATTTCTTTCAAAAGTGTAGTAACCTTTACTTTTGGCATGCTGCTATAATGTGGTAACTAACATCACAGTTTTCTCCAGAAAGAAGGCAAAACAATTAATGCATATCCTTATCAGTGAATCTTTTAAATAATAATGATCTATATAATACATGCATAATGAATACATAAAGAATAGCTGTGAATTTCACAGAGGGGAATATTATAGACATAGCATTTGCTCTTGGGGCAGTAGGACCACTAGTAATACTAAAATCTTTCATTTATTAGTTTTATGGTTCCTGAAGAGTGATATCTTACCTCTCTGCCTTTTACTGTGATGGTTTCAGAAGAGGCTTTAACAGCTCAATCTTTTCTTATTTAGTAAATAAAAGTAGAGAAAGGATTCTTTATGCTTAGCATTTGAAAACTGTCTGTAGCAGTGTGTGTTTGTTCGTGTCATTAATCCTTAATTACAGCTTTCTTCTCTAAATGGTCAAAGATTCAACAACCACAAAAACCTGTCAAAATCAATATTGAAAAGTATATTTGCAAGCTACCAATTTAAAGTATCAGGATACATCTCAGTTCTTTTTATGTGCTGAATATTTTTTTACATTAACATAATCTCAGGTCTCAGCAATAGCACAATGCAGACTGCTGCTGTAAAATACATGTATATGAGTGGAGAATGCCTGAAATCTACATCAATAAGAGCTTCTTGACTGCTTCTACATGTAGACACTGGAACATTTCCATGTTTGCAATGCACATCAGTGTTGCCTCTCATGCATTTAGACTGTGTATCATATTATGTCTTCTACATTTTCTAGTTTTCCAAGCTAACAGCATGAATCTCTGTGTATTTTCCCTCTGACCAGGCGTCATTCTCGTTCTGATCGCTGTTTTGTGGATTTGGTATTCACACTTCACAAACTCATATGAAATCATGAATTTCCAATTTTACACAATAGTGCAAAGAGAGCACTACAAAATTTCTCTACATTGTAACACAGAAAAAGGTTGAAATACTTAACAGCACAGCTTGGTTTACAGTACAGCTTCTGGCACCACTGGAGTCTAGATTATTTGCGTTACAGCCATAGCCGTTGGATCTAGCCATGTCAGGCGATACCTTCAGTGTGGACATAATGATGCTTCATCTCTTACTATGGGCTTGAGGTTTGTGTACTTTTCTACCAGTACTTCTCTCAGAGCTAGTGATGTGTGGCTAAAATGGCATCTTTAGGTTGAATGACTTCATTTTCTTAGCAGTCTACTTTTTCCTATGTCAATAACAATCCACATGTAAAGAAGACCTTGCTTTTTTCAAGTCTGTGGCAGTTTTTACAGTATTTTGAGATGGATTTGCTCTGTGTCTCTGCAAAATTTCCTCCTAACATCCAGTCTAAATCTCCCCTCCTCCAGCTTAAACCCATTACCCCTTGTCCTGGCACTACTAGACCTTGTCAGTAGTCCCTCCCCAGCCTTCCTGTAGGCTCCCTTCAGATACTGGAAAGCCACTATAAGGTACATGTAGAACATCATGTAGATGTTCATATTAAACAAGTAAATAAAGAAATGCCCCAGAGCCTCATATCATAACACTGAAACTGCCATAGTTCATTTATTCTTATATGACTACAAAGAATGGTTATCCTTTCTTGTTATATTTATCTAACACCACCTGATGTTTGAGGTCACAGAGGAGAGGAGCTATGTTTCAAGAATATTTGTTAGTTAATTGAAGAAAAATGCCTTCTTGAAATACTTTCTTTAAAACATTATTGAAGTTCCCTTGTAATGCTGATATTGCTTTCTAACTAGAGGTGTAACTCATTGGCTACTGGAATGGGCTGGAATGGGCTGTCCAGGGAGGTGGTGGAGTCGCCGTCCCTGGAGCTGTTCAAGGCAGGATTGGATGTGGCACTTGGTGCCATGGTCTAGCCTTGAGCTCTGTGGTAACGGCTTGGACTTGATGATCTATGAGGTGTCTTCCAACCTTGGTAATACTGTGATACTGTGATACATCAGTGGCTAACATTCTGCTAGGTATCCTTTTTGTCATAAATATTAATGTAAAAAAAGGACCACTAAAACAAGCCCTCATAGACTGTTAAAATATTAAAATGTTATATGAAAGACCTGTTCTACAGAAATATATTGCATGCTGTATTGCAACTGTGTAGCTGACTTCAAGTAGACAACTATTTGTTTTCTGTCAGAAATGGGCGTAGAATTAGTATAGAAGATGCTGTTCTGATCCAGTCAGACCTCTTTTATGAACTGGTCTTTTCAGCTTTCTGAATTACTCCCTGCTTGAACTGCAGCACACCTTTCTCAAAACCAAACAAACAAGCCAAGACAATACTGGTTTCTAGCTTCCAGGTAAGGGCAGTCATCCACTTCTTGAGGTAAATAACAGCTGGGTTAAAAACCTGCACGTTTTTCTTTGGCTGAGTTTGCCAGTGCATTGTTTGGCAAACTAGAGCGAACTCCAATACTGCGTTAATAGATAGTAATAGAGTTTTCTCCTAAACTCTTGTTTGTTAACCACCAATGTTGTTGTTTTAATTTGAACAAGAGAGCAAATACAGAGTATCTAATTAGTATTAGTTAAAAAAACAATTATAGTTCTGGTCAAAGCAATTACTTTTGTAGTCCTGATAATGTGGTTATCTTTTATCACAAGCTTATTTTGGCTAAGTCAGCTAATCAAGAGTTTAAGTAGGTGGCAAATGTTTGTATTATGGAAGGTGTAGTTGCTTTTGCATTGCCTCCTTAATAGAATGTTTAAGGACATGTGAAAGCACTTTGAAATGCCTTTATCCTGATCCAGCCATCCAAACTTAATATACTTAAACCTTTTAGGGATATGCTATCTGAATATGTGGATGTAGACCTATATTTTACACTCTGAAACGGCTTTGCCTACGGCATCAACAATCTATGGAGTTCCAGAGTTATGGCTAAAAGTAGTTGTGCAAGTACTGACCTTTATTTCCTCCTACTGACTTGTTTTGCTGAGATTTGTTTACTTCACCAACAAGAGGAGTAAAGAACCCTGGAAGGGAGGATAACAAGTGATGCTTCATGAGTTGCTTGGCAGCCTAAGAAGATAGCTTCAGAAGTTTTTTCTCTTGATACATCTGGATTTTTTTTTTCCTCTAAATATTTATTTCCTCACAGTCCTCTTTAATCCCACTTCTGTGTATGATAGGACTCCCAAGGCATTGAGAATATTGATTATATATTCCCAGAACTTTTACTTATAAGGAAGAACCCCAGAAGGCTTCAAAGAACTGTTAGATTCAGAAGTCATGTTTCCATCTAACAGGACTGGAATAATAGAGCTTTTTTAAATACATAAAAAGAAACTTGTTAAGACAGATCAGAAATAAAAGATTTTCCACCACAATCTGCCACTACTGTGACTAAAGTAAGCATTCTGCAATCTATTAAAGTCGTTGTGACATAGACAACATTAAATCATTAAGTAACACAATTTTTTGGAATCCCAAATATGTAAGAAGTGGAAAATATGTTGTCTAGTAAGGTAGAGATAAAGAAAAGCTAACAAATAGGCTAGTGCTAATAGGCAGTTAGTTGCTGCTATTTTTTAGCAGTTACTACAGATTGATTGCTTTGGTGTTTAGTTTAAATCTGTTTGTCTTGATATATTTGTGAAGTCAAAGTTTCTAAGGTCAGAAGCCTTGTTCATATTAAAAAATATCATCAGCTTATTGTAGATTATAACCTCCAGAATTGTGTCAGTTAGATCACTAGTGCCAAACTGATGTTAAAAAGAAAGATGTAAAAAGCAAAAACCGGATTTATGTTCTTGTAGAACTTCCTTTACTGCCTATATATGTCATTCCCAGCAGTTTTTCTCTCTTAATTCTTGTCTCCCTTTCTTATGTATCAATTCTGCATAAGCAGTCTCTTTTCTAAGCATTCACTTGCAGATAGTCCTTGAAATATGAAGAAAAAAATGTTGTGTTGAATAATAAAAATCTGACTAGTTTTGGTAGGCATATTTTTAATCTATTGTCAAAAGTACTAATGGAGTATGTTGTGACTGCTGGACTTTGCTTGTCTAACTGTAGCTATGTAATTGGAGTGTGAATTTGCGCATAATTCTCTGGCCGTAGAGTGCCAGATCATTGCCACCAGTACATATCTATATATGGCTTTGAGCAATGGTTCAGAAACTCCTATGTCTATATATCTGCAAGCAAATTGCATAAAGGAAAAATGGAGTGGAGATGTTGCTTATGCATGGAACCCAAAAATGAAAACATGTTTGCAGCCTAGTAATGTGAAAATACATGTTAGCCAGTTTAGAAAATTGCATGTAAATGCGTGCAAATTCTGCATTTTAGCACACCCTAATCTTGGAAGTTAATATTGTGCACATTAGCTAGGATTCTCATAAAGTAGCTTTAATTTATGTGGAAGGCTTAAAATTACACACACCCTCCCCCCCAAAAAAAATCACTGGGCTGCCTCAGAAGGTTTGGAAACAAAATGAAGCTATATTTAGAGCAAAGTGAAAATATTTACAGCAAAGTAAAATCTAAAAGCATAAAATACAATGAATATGTACAAAATATACTTACATATATTTACAATTATTTACAATTCAGAAATAACACAAAAATACCCCCTTTGAATTATTCCCCCACCACCCTGGACAAGGAAACAAGGCAGTAGCGCTCACTTCAGAGAGAAGTCAGGCCCCACTGCTATCTACCTCACAGTAGANAGGCTAAACAACCCCAGCTCCCTCAGCCTCTCCTCACCATCATCATTGAAAATTATTTCATTCTTTCTCTCTAGTTTGAATCTACCTTCCTTTGGTTCAAACCATCAGCCCTTGTCCTGTCACAAGAGGCCCTGTTAAAAGGTCTGTCCCCATCGTTCTGGTTGACCCAGGCACTCCCAAGCACAAACTTAGCCATACACAACAAGTCTCAGCCAAGGTCAGTGAAAGCCATGCGTAGGGATTAGCCAGCAGCCAGAATGAAGAAGAGAAAAAGGAGGGATGAACAGTTTGTGCAGCATACTGTATACTAATTAATGATCCAATGGAATGATACAGTCTTATCTATTATTTTCCTTTTGCATCCAGTGCCCTAGTTTATTTACTTCTTACCGTTTTTTTATTCTATTCCGCATCTTTGGAATTTTCCTGTTTCTTGTTTATAATTTAAAGCTGGTCCAGAGTATTAGCTCTAAATCACCACAGTGTAACAAAAAGCACTGCATTGAGAGAACATTAGAAGTTACCAATTCATATTTCTCAAAAATAATCAGGAAAACATTGTGAATTCCAACTTCATATGCTCAGTCTCCTGTGAAAACTGCTTAAATATTGGATTTAAATATATATATATATATTTTCCCAGGCTGTTTCCCTTACCAAATAATTTTAGGTTGAAAATACTTTTGAGTTTCATTATGGGAACTGAATTTCAGTAATTTTTTAAAAGGAAATGCATAACATCAGTATCTTAAAAAACAAACTAAAAAAATGAACAAACCAAACCCAAACAAACAAAAAAGAATCCAAAATATTTTAATCTTTCATTTAAATGTTTGTACAAAGATCAAATATAAAAAAATTCAAAGTAGAATTATCTGTTCATCGAGGAGTTAATATGGAGTTACAACCAGTATTTGGGTAAGTGGAACTCAGTGTTGAGCAGAAGGCTGACATTTCGGTTTTAGTTATTATCTTAGAGAATCATAGAATGGTTTAGGTTGGAAGGGACCTCAAAGATCATCCAGTTCCAACCCCTGCCGTAGGCAAAGACATTCTTGAATATGCCTGATTTTCTGTTCAGTGCTTATATATATGTCATTCTGAGGTTTATTATTAGAGAGGTGAGGAGATAAAGATCACAGAGAGCTTCAGGATAGATGCCTTTGGACATATCTAGATCTTTAGAAAGTTACAGATTTACTGATTATGTGTGCAAAATCTCTATAGCAGTTGGCCAGGCAGACAGTAAAGTGTCTAGTAAAAATCTGAATTGCACCTCTTGACTTTTTCAACAGTGAGATATGTGGCTTGCACTACCTGCTAGGCATACAGGTTCATGGCTTGCAGTTCTATGGCTAAGGTTTTATTAAATTCAGCATTTTAAGTGTTCTTTCACCATCTGAATTATCTATTATGCTCTCAAATCTGCACATTTTTGATTGTAGAATTAATCTTATTAAATCAGTCAAATAATCTATTAAGTAGTTTGGATCAAATTATGTGTCCAAGAGCGTGTTTTATCTTTTGTGTATTTCATTTTATTTATCTGTTTTACACACTGGAACATAGAAGATATCACCTCACTTCTTCACAGTGAGGGTGATGGAGCACTGGAACAGGCTGCCCAGGGGGGTTGTGGAGTCTCCTTCTCTGGAGGCTTTCAAAACCTCTCTGGTGTGAACTACCCTAGGTGATCCTTCTTGGCAAGTGGGTTGGATTTGATGATCTCTGGTGGTCCCTTCCAACCTCTAAGGCTTGTGATAGCACATGTAAAAGATTCATAGAAAAAAGATTTATTAGCAGAAGAAAATGCAGATGTTTACCCAACCCCATTCCATATTCCTCTATATTGTTCTGATTAAACATGATGCACAGTGTTTAAAACTTCCAGAAATACTTTGCCTCTACAATTATTTACTCTTCCAACATCAAATGGCCTGTGATGCTGAGTTTGATTCCTGTTCCCATATGGTTGAGAAGGAACTGAAGATGCTCTATTCCAGCCTCAACAGACAACCCTACTCTGAATGTTCTATATCTGGCAATGGTGTTCCTTACTTTTAAGAGATCAGAATCTTTAGGATGGAAGGAAGGAATTTTAGAGAGGACACCAGGGATTGGAGTGAGGTAATAGTGCCTGTCCCTCCACCTCCTGCTTTCACCTTAATCAGCATACCATCTCCTCTGGCCATAGCACAAGGTTAAAAACTGCTTTCTGGGAATTCCTCCAGTCTTTGTCTCAGCACTGCCATTTCTTCTGGAAGACTGTTTTTTAGGAGAATTGTGAAGGATGTGGCCTCTCCTGCACTACTCTGTACAACCTTGAGGGTTTTGCCTATACTGCTAAAGAAGCTTCAGACTGTCTCTGGGTGTAGTATTTATGCCTGTCCATGGTAGTCATTTGCCCTAAATTTAAAATAACATACTGTGTTTATTTTTTAGCAGATGAAAATAGACAATCCTTTAAAAAGTAAATAACATTTTATTCTTAAAAAAAACTTGTGATTGCATTTTATTCATGATAGGCTTTGAATGACAATGGAAAAGCTGTCAACTCTTGAGAATCACTCATCCTATACTTGACAGCCTCCAATTAGAACGTAAGAGAAGTGCATGGCTAAAGAGTAGCAAACATAACTGTAGGCAAATAAAAGAGTGAAAGCACCAACTGTACATTTTTCTTCCCCTGATCTTCATTTGTCAGTCTCTGGTTGATAAGCTAGGCCAGATAAGTCAGAGGTTAACTGTTCATTGATTCTTCTGCCTTTTCATTTTGCTATCATGCTTCTAAATAAGTACTTTTCATATGCAATAAAAGTTAGCATGGTTTGTCCACGTGAGTGCATCAGGCATATGTACCCCAAATACTTATCTCATTGTATTTTTAGGTCTGTGTTTAATTTGGCAAAAGGTCAACCTGTGAAAATTTATGATGATGAAATTTTGTTTGATTATTTAAGATACTCAGATTTTCAAGGCATTATTAAGATTTGCAGTAAATGTGAACTTAATCAACTCACAAAACTTAGAGCTATATATTCTGTGCATAAATCGTTTCTCTTTTTGTGTGACTTTGAGAAACAACCTGGTCAGTGTTTTCTTTGTGAGGTTTGATCATTTCAGTTTTAAACAGTCTGTATGCAAACCTCTCCTAAAAAACTCTATTGCAAGTGCAGGAATATTAAACTGTATTACCTGCAAATGGATTGTGAAAATGCAGAAAAGCTTTCCCAATGAATAATCCTTGTGAATTGTTTAATCTGTAGCAGACTTCACAGTGTAGGGTTAGACTGCAAACATATCTGTGTCTCAGAAGAGGAAAGACTGTTGAAAGATTATCAAGTATATGATATGTGGTAGCCTTTTTCTAGGAAGCAACAAATGACTAGTAAATCAAAATTTGGTGACCTTTTTGTGGCCTTCCAGTATCTGAAGGGGGCCTACAAAAAATCTGGGGAGGGACTTTTTAGGCTATCAGGGAGTGACAGAACTAGGGGGAATAGAGCAAAGCTGGAGGTGGGTAGGTTCAGACTGGACGTAAGAAGAAAGTTCTTCAGCATGAGAGTGGTGAGACCCTGGAATGGGTTGCCCAGGGAGGTGATTGAGGCCCCATCCCTGAAGGTGTTTAAGGCCAGGCTGGATGAGGCTCTGGACAGCCTGATCTAGAGTAGGGTGCCCCTGCCCATCGCAGGGGGGTTGGAACTAGATGATCCTTGTGGTCCCTTCCAACCCTGACTGATTCTGTGATTCTATGAAAATGAGATTTCACTGTTGAATGCATAAGCTTTGTAGAAGTGTGGGTGAGGCACCTGGAAGTTGATGAGATTGTATCTCAGTTTCATCATTTGGCTTCCTCCTCATACTAAACTCTTAGGTACAGTTCAGGGTCACAGAGAAAAATGTGTTTAAACAAGCAAATAATTGTAGGGGGAAATTTGCAGAAATGATGGAGCAGTTTACCAAGTCTCCACTGAAGTCAATAGCAAAATAAAAGTTTCCTTTGGTGTAGTTAGATTTGAGAGCTAGGATGTTTCCTCTCCTCTTCAGGAAATTCTGTTTTATAACATTCTCACTGTTTGTGTTCTTTTTCATATGCCTTTTCTAAACAAAAAAAATCCTCCTTTCTTTTCAAACCACAATTTTTAAAAGCTCTTGGACATTCTTCTTCTCGATAATAGCATGTTATTTGTTAAACAGGAACTTCTTTTCTGTCAGATTATATATTTTGCTCTACTGATCACATACAATTGAAATTACTAGAATCTGAAGAAGAGTCTTTACAAATGACCATTTATATGTGCACAACTTCTTATTAGCTTTGAGTTAATCTGTTTTTGCTTTGATTGCTCTGTAGTAAATATTAGAGGCAGGGAATTCTCACTTTTTTGTGCATTGGTAAATATATACAGTTTGGGGTACCTGATGGGTATTTTAATAAGCTTTATTTGTTTGATATTAATTTGATTGACATTTGAGTAAAAATTGATGTTATCTATTTGTTTGGGAGGTTAAAATAAAAACATACATTTAGAGGAATCTTAGTCAATTCTTACACTAAAATTATTGATATTGTGGGAAACATTCAATCTGTTTGCAGATTTGTTGCTAAATTTGCCAGTAAAGATAGCTTTGAGATATTTGATATAGTGATGTAGAGCTTATTTCTTGTGAGATACTCTTGTAAAGAGAGTCAGCTTGTTAGATTCAACAAATTCTATTGGTGGGTGAGAATTCTTTCTGAATCATTGTTACAGGTTGACCCCAGTAGGCAGCTCAGCCCCACACAGATGCTTGTACACTTCCTCCTTCAGTGGTGCATTGAGAGACCCAGAAAGGCAAAAGTAGGAATGTAGTGGGCTAAGAGAAATACAGGTTAACAGATAAAGCAAAGCTTTCCCACCCAAGCAAAGCAAAATAAGGAATTAATTCACAACTTGGCAGTCAGATGTTCAGTCACCAGGAAAGCAGGGCTCCATCACGTGGAGACAAATGCATTAACTCTGAATGTCCCCTCCTCTCCTTTTCCATGACAACTCCCTATCCCCCCTCTCCCCAAAGTTACTGTTTTTCAGCATCTAAAAAAGCACAGAGCTACAAGAGTACTTATGAAATTATTTGAACTACCCTTATTTTCTCTCAATAATTTCTCATTATATCCTTCTGCCAAATTTCCTTCTTCTCTGACTATTCTGCTGGGTTTGTTATTACCTCTTTAGTATTACACACCAGATTTAATACAGGATCTGCAGTCAAGGTGCAACAGAAGCAGCTTTTTTATCATATGTCCTGTCCAGCCCCAAAATATTCTGAATCATATCCAGTCTCAAAGAATTCTTCTTACGGAGACTTTTCACAGTTCAGCAGGATGATTAACTGTGCTTTATCAGTGTATGACCACCACAGCCAAATTCTTTTCATATGCCATATCTGCAGGTCATGTCTTTACAGCTAATCTATCTTCAGTAGCTCTAGGAAATTTCCTTTTCAGGAGACAGATGTAATGGATAGATACTGAATTGTTGTGTGGGGAATAAAAATAACTGCATTTCATATCCTGTAGATGTACAGATCATGAATTCCTGAAGGCAAGCAGGAAAATCTGATTTGGAAGAAAAACATATTTTCACTCAGCAAATTGGTGGAGACTCCTATTTCAGGCACTTTGTTTACGTGGCTTAAATTCTTGGACCCTCTCTGTTACATTTTGTTGTGAAAGATTTCCTTTTTCTTTTATTCTCTTTCTCAGTACCAGGAATCAGAGATATTGCAGGGAGCATAGTGAGGAAAACCACCACCAGGTCTTAACAGGCACAGTGTCTGCATATTTAACGAACTGCACAAAGACTATGCTCATAGGTTTAGAAAGTAGTTATCAGCTCTAAAATTGAATTATTGCACTTTCAGAATGAAATGTAATGGGTTTTTTTCCCCCATGAAATAATTGTTTCTCCCCTAAAATTTGTTAACACTTGTTCACATAGGTCAAGAGCTGTAGTCCAGTTTCTCCTTAAAATCAGATGATGCCATTTTGCACATTTGACTTTGAAAAGCTGGATGAATCTCACAATATTCTCTCCCCCATTAAGACAGCTTCTAACACTGATTTGGGCTTGTACTTTGTGTCTCACATGCTTAAAACATCAGTGATTTAAGATAATGGCAAAGGAGTGGCTATTTATTCACTAAAATGGCATGTTTAGAGGTAGGTGCATGCAATTGCTTGTCTTTTGCTACTTGCAGCGTATTTCTAGAGCTAAAAAAGATTTTCACTAAGCTTCTACCTAGGTCACTAATGGAATGGTCCTTCAATTGAATTTCCTTGGGTTTTTTTGTTTGTTTTGTGTTTTCTTGGGGGTTTTTTGTTCGTTTGTTTGGGGTTTTTTTGGTTGTTTTATTTTTTTTTTTCTAAAACCCTAAGTAATTACAGAACTTAACTTGGATGTTGACAGATGTCCCAGTTTGAGGCCATGAGCTACCTGGGACTGGGACAGAAATGACTTCAGAATCTGAAGGAAGCCTACAGGAAGTCTGGGGAGGGACTATTTACACGGTCTAGTAATGTCAGGACGAGGGGTAATGGGTTTAAGCTGGAAGAGGGGATATTTAGACTGGATGTTAGGAGGAAGTTCTTTACAGTGAGGGTGGTAAGACACTGGCACAGGTTGCCCAGGGAGGTTGTGGATGCTTCCTCCCTGGAGGCGTTTAAGGCCAGGCTGGATGAGACCTTGAGCAGCCTACTCTAGTGGGAGGTGTCCCTGCCTGTGGCAGGGGGTTGGAGCTGGAGGATCCTTGAGGTCCCTTCCAACCTAAACCATTCTATGATTCTACCCCTTTCCAGAAGTAAGAATGAGGATACTGCACACTGATGGGAAGTTTAAAGAGAAATTCTATTTACAAGAGCATATATACAAAAGGCAAGCAGATAGAAGAAGAACAGAATTGATTAGGCCCAAACTGGCCTTTTGGAATCCTCCACCCCTTCCACTCTCAGTCTGAGAGTAGGCCCAAACTGCCCTCCCTAGCTGGGGCCTACAAGGCCTCAGCAGATGGCATGATGCAGCTCCACAATTCCCTGCCAGCTGGTAGCCATCTCCCTCACAAACCAGGAGGTAAGGGATGCATGCCGTTCCTGGAGAGAAGGGAGGGGGGAAAGGCAGGAAGGAGAAGAGAAGGGGATCAGTTAGGCCTTTTATGCTGTGATACCGGAAGGTGGAATAGAATAACAACATTGCAATATCCTGGGACGAGCAGGTCCATCCTCTGGGGTGGGCCTTTGTCCCTGTGGTTTTGTTAAGGGAGACCCAGGATCCCTCAAACTAGCGCAACAGAGCAAAGTAAAATACTCAGGAAGTTATNTCCCAACTCCCTCAGCCTTTCCTCGTAGGGCTGTGCTCGAGGCCTCTCACCAGCCTCGTCGCCCTTCTCTGGATACGCTCAAGCATCTCAATGTCCCTTCTAAACTGGGGGGCCCAGAACAGAGGTACAAGCTCTTCTCTTTGTGGTTGTTGTCAAGTTTGCTTCAAGTCTAAATACTACCAACTGCATTTTCTCTCTGGTGGATTAGGTCCTACCTCAGTATGACCACAGCAATGTTATGAGTATGTCCTAGATATATTCTGATGATTTTGTACAAATGCCTGTAGTGAGTACTGAGGCTGCCATTGGCTGCACTGTCTGACCTGTCACGAAGTTTTGATGCTCACTGTTGTGTGGCTGGACTTAGATGTATTTTAATTAAGTTTTCTCTGAGCATCTATTTTCCTGGTGATTTAGCTTGTTAGTCTGTTTCATAAATGGGATTGCCTAGAACTAAGTCATAAGAAAACAATGAAGTCACTTATTTAGAATTTGAATTCTTGAAGAGCTCTTCCATTTCTTTACTTGTGAGTTAAAAATGAGTCACTCAAAACCTCACCACTTATTCGTAGCTCCTAAAATATCTGGGAATGGTACCCCAAAAGATAGATGTGAATATTTCAGAGAGCCTTTCCGAGACTTCTTGTGTACATGAATAAGAAGATAGACCTCAGAGAATTGTGGTTACAAAGAAAAGAAAAACAAGAAAAATGTGATTTTATAAGTGTCATTTTCTGTCATCAAGTCAAACATATATGGGGATTAATATCTTATTATTTGGAAAGAAGTTGTTTGTTTGTATTAAATCAAAATCCTCCAGATTGTATTAGATTTTTACATTTAACGTATTTGCATGTCTAACAGTGCTGCTTTGTCTCGATCACTAAAGTGAAGGGGTAACGGCTGATTGTTCCTGCTTTCCTGTGAATAAATTATCTTTTTTAATCATTTAATGTACCATCTTGATAAAAAAAAGGTCATCATGACTTTTAAAACAACTCACTATTAATTTCAATTCTTTTTTAAATTAGTTTTCCTCTTGTACCAAGGCTTCCAGCTCTTCTTTGTTACCCATACTGTCTGCATTAGTGTACATACACTTCAGCTTTGCATTAGTGTACATACACCCTCAGCCTCCTTCGGTTTGTCTCTTTGTAGCTTCTCCTACAGCTCCTGCAAAAATGTTCCATGGACATAGTATCATTAGGAAATTAATCCCAACAATTTTACCAGCATTACTGGAGAAGGTGAATCAGTGCTTATGTTGCTTTAAACTCTTGCAGTGGTGAATCGCGTTGACCTCATCGACCCAAAACTGAGAAACAGTTTGAGTACTGTAAATGCAAAACATTTTATGCCAGGCAGGTCTGTTAGTAATGTTTTTTTTTTAAAGGAAAGGAAAAAAATAACCAAACATAATCTGATATTTAACGTTTTTTTTTCTATTTTCATGCACAAGTGTGAGTCTGGAATGGGTTGCTCAGGGAGGTGGTTGAGGCCCCATGCCTGGAGGTGTTTAAGGCCAGGCTGGATGGAGCTCTGGCCAGCCAGATCTAGGGTAGGGTGTCTCTGCCTATGGCAGGGGGGTTGGAACTAGATGATCCTTGTGGTCCCTTCCAACCCTGGCTGATTCTATGATTCTATGCTTAATACGGAGCAATACACAGTCTGAAATGCTGCATATACTTTTATAGACAGTTGTTTGGGCCTCCTAGTATATGGGCAGCATATGTCAAACAGCCTGTCTGTGTCTGCTAAGATAGTTACTGTATCTTGAAATAACATATGCCAAGCCACTAAACTTTCTCTTCCATTGGCATACGCACCAGAGGTTTAGTCAATATATTGGTTTCAGCTAGGGAATATGAATTTTCTAAGTTCTGAGCTATAACAACAGACTTTCATAGTCCAGATGGGGCTGTAGACAAGTCTCTGCCACTTTTTTCAGGCTGTGAATTTGTTTAACAGGTTGGACTGATGTGTTGTTGGAAATTTTGAAGCCAATGTGGCTTATGCAGCAGTAGGATTTCATCAGTTTGGATGTCCTAAAAATTCATAGATGAGATTTCACGGGGCGGGGGAAGTACCCTCTCATTTTCATAGTTTTATGCATTTTTTTTGAGAAACAACAGTTCCCAATGATGATTTATTTTAATTTGATCTATGGGTGAAAGGTTCAGAATATTTATCACCCAGCCCAGAATTAGCATTCTGATTCCTTTCACAGGCAGTTCACAAACTGTGCACTTCCGCTAGAGTCAGCTCTGTCTCCCAGAGACAGTTCCACATCCACCCTGCAGGTGCTTTCTCACAGTGAATAAAGCAAATGTGGCAGAGAGGTCAATGAACTCCAGTGAGGACTTTTAAAAAGCTGTGGCCTTGGCATTCTCTGAAAACTGATGACATGAGCATGGACAACTCCATTAGCTTTAGCAGTAGCCTAGCCTGTGCAATCCAGAGCACACATCAGGCCCTGCTCTGGGAGTATGTTATCCTTCTGGAATGTGCACAGACTGGACAATAACTATAAACTCTGTTGTAAACCATTGGAGGCCATGTTACAGTTGTTACCTTTTTGTTCTCTTTGAGAAGTGAATGATGGAGCAGTACTCTGAAACTACTCTCTGGCCTGTCAACTCATATTAATAGTGTGTCACCTAGCAAATGGATTTGAAATTGCTGGAAACTTGCTCACTGGGCAGAATTCATCAAGGTGCTATCCCATCAGGCAGAGAACTGGACAAAGAGCAACTTCAAGGTTATTGCAGTGATTTAATGTCAGATGTGCAGTTATTGTAGTTTATTTTGACACGTTTTCAGATGACGTTGCAGTTAATGTGTGACAGTCAGAAAGTAGTTGTGGCTCTAATGAGTATCTTTTCAGTACTGTCCAAAAGAATGACAATATATTGAGAACTTCTTTTTTTTTTCCCCTTGATTCTTATCTCTGTTCTTATTTCCACATAAATCTCAAATGAAGCCTCATGGTATGTTGGATAGAATTGCGCCATTCATTTTGGTTTAGGTCAAGACCATTGATTTTGAAAGATCAGACTACACAGAAGTAGTTCATCTAACTCCAGAAAGTTGTAGAGCAGAAGAAATTGGTGATTTAACAGCTATATTATCTGGCTATTGAAAATTATACCTGTATTCTATCCATAGAACAAATATCTTTTGCATCCATAAAGAAGACCTTTTCAAATGTCTATATAACACGTAGAAATGGGATATCTTAGTTTTTTTCTAGCAATGTGTAGTCTACTGTTAGCAAAAAATGAAAAGAAAGGAAAAATGTTCTGTTTGATCATTCTCTTTCATTTTCTCTAAAAGGGAAATTAACCTGTTTGTATGCACGTATATAGTAAATTACAATTCAAATTTCAGTATAGAAGGTATAGAATAGAGTAGAATAGAATCAATCAGGTTGGAAGAGACCTCCAAGATCATCCAGTCCAACCTGTCACCCAGCCCTATCCAGTCAACTAGACCATGGCACTAGGTGCCTCATCCAGTCTTTTCCTGAACACCCCCAGGGACAGCGACTCCACCACCTCCCTGGGCATCCCATTCCAATGCCAATCACTCTCTCTGTGAAGAACTTCCTCCTAACATCCAGCCTATACTTCCCTCGGCATAACTTGAGGCTGTGTGCCCTTGTCCTGTTGCTGGTTGTCTGGGTGAAGAGACCAACCCCCACCTGGCTACAACCACCCTTCAGGTAGTTGTAGACAGCAATGAGGTCTGCCCTGAGCCTCCACTTCTCCAGGCTAAACAATCCCAGCTCCCTCAGCCTCTCCTCATAGGGTTTGTATTCCAGGCCCCTCACCAGCTTCGTTGCCCTTCTCTGGACACATTCCAGAGGGAAAAAAAAACAAAAACAAAAAACAAACAAACAAACCTGGACTGGAGATGATAATGAATTTATCAACACTTTGTAGTTTTACTGATTGTCCACATGGCTTTGCAAGCAAAATTTCAGACAACAGTGGAAATAAGCTTTCTATGTTGACTTGTTGGCTTGAAATAGAGAAGGACAATGGCCTCTTTCTGAGATTTTAAGAGGTTTATTGCAGAGCAAATAATAGATTTCCACCAATGAAATAATGTATCTGATCAGATAGTGAAAAGCCTGACACACGATATTATTTGCTGTCACACTAATAACTGAAACTATGGACAGACACACAAGCTGGAGAGTCAGTGGATAGTCTCCCATTTTAATTAGGACAAAGTAATCAAGCTGTAGAATAGGTGGGAGAAGAGAGGAAATCAAAACAAAAGAACCAGTTATTTTTAATATCTCATATAGTTCTGAGATTTTTATGTTTGTGAGATTGAAGGTATTTGAGGTTATATTACTTGCAAAATTGCATCGGTATGAATCTTTGAATTCCAACTGCAGTTTAGTAGTTTCTGTTTTCTTTTACATTGTAGAATGATTTCTGCCTCCCCCCCCCCCCCTTTTTTTTTTCTTTTTAGTTTCCTACATGTAGTGCTTCACTCATCATTTTTCTGGTCAGTGCCTCGTGAAATGAAGCTGTTTTATGTTCAGAAGGGTTTCTTTGAGTTGCCTTATGTTAGCATATGAATCACACACCTATTCATTTTAAAAGGTAACATTTTCAGAGAATATGCTGTTGCTAATTCAGTAGGGTATGATTGGTAATGGTAGATGTCTCCTTGTACCTTTAGGAAATATTACTGCCACTCTGCTTTTGTTCTGAATTCAGTAGTGGAAATGTTATACTAGGTATTTACTAGTTTGTTACTAATAATGGTAGTTTTCTGTTAATGTTTTTCATCTTCTTAAATTCAGTGTCACTGTCGCGTCTCATGATAGAGTTTAAATGCCTTATATTGTATTAACAAAATGTTAACCAGTGACTTTTAATCTGCTGGTAATGTAAAATGGGCAAAAGGACATTGCTGCTTAAATGAGACTTTTCAAGTCTGTGTTGGATTTGTAATGATTTTATTGAAAACTTCAGGATGAAGAGACCTATTGCTGTTTGTTTTGTTTGCACTACTCTGTTCCATCTATCTGTTTTTGTTTTTTTCTGGTGACCTCTTTGTCCTGAGCTGCTATTATCCATAAGTTTTCCCAGAAACTAATCTACTGGTGTTTTACAGCTTCCCATGGAGCTTTAGGAGTTTTCAATGGTTAATCTACACTGCCTATGTTTTTATTTTTCAGGAAACTGAAGCAGCAGTGAAGGCTAAACAGCCGAATGTGGAAGAAGTTTTGTCTAAAGGGTGTCATTTATATAAGGAAAAACCAGCCACTCATCCAGTAAAGGTAATGAAGCAACCTTTAGCAATATCCATTACTGTGTAATGGGTTATGCTTCCCCTGTTGTATGTTTGTCCTTGATGTGCTCTGCTTAAAATCAGTGAAAGTACTTGGCAAATGCCATTTGTTCTGTTCTGTGATGACATATCCAGGAAAAATGTCATGTTTCTAGCTAGATTTTTTTGCATATTGTGGTGCAAATATTATTTTTTACCTCTTCAAGAATAATCTACATTGAAGAGTGTAATTTTTGGTGTCTAATTAATGGCATTATCTAACATGTATTTACGTTCCCTTGTTTTTAATCACTTTCAGAAATTCTGTCAATTGAAAAAATAAGAACATTCTTTCTAGAAAGAGTAAGAGTCAAGTTATAACGAGGGCCCTTTTCTTTAAAGTTTCTCCATTGTGAGAGGGCTGGGTGTCAGGAGCGGGGGAGGGTGGACATGCTCCCTGTGATAAGACAAGGAGCAATGGATGTAAGCTACAGCACAGAAGGTTCCACCTCAACACAAGGGGGAACTTCTTTACCATAAGGGTCACAGACCACTGGAACAGGCTCCCCAGAAAGGTTGCGGAGTCTTCTCTGGAGACTTTCCAGGCCCATCTGGATGCCTTCCTCTGTGTCGAGCTGGATTGTATGGTCCTGCTCTGGCAGAGGGTTGGACTTGATGAACTCTTTGGGTCCCTTCCAACCCCAGACATCCTGTGATTTCCTGAAGGAAAAACCACCAGACAGTGTAGAACTTTGTCTCAGTTTCTTTGCTAAAATGGCTATAGAATGACCGACTTGATCTTGTGTTGGGAGTAGAGGATGTCTAGTTATGAAGAATAACAACTTCCAGCAGTTCTTTTGCACTGAAATGTTCTTTAGAATCCTTTTCCGCAGCATAGAAATCAGTTTGAAGGGGATATTTCACACTCAGTTTCCTGGACTATGTGGATCTTCACTGAGATTCGAGTATCATTTTCTCTCCTGTAGATTCTTGCAGTGGAAGTAGTCCCATGTAGGGTTCAGTTGCTTTGAAGGAAGGATCAAGCTAGTAAGGTCACTACCATATTAGTCAGAGCTTGATCAGGTTTCTGTGTTTATAACTGCTAATAAAGTATTTGTGAACATGAGGTTTAAGAGTTCCCCAAAATCACAGCAGTGGCTTAAACTACCTGTTGCAATTACTTCTTAGTGGGCAGGGACAGCAATTTTTGTATTTAAAGCTTTTCCAAGCCTATAGCACTTAGTAATCTCATTTTAGAGGAAGAAGTTTCCTCACAGAGTTAATATGTAAGCAATCTCTACAGTGAATTTTATCTTTTTCTATGTCTATTTAGTTACTATGCATTATTTTTCTACCTTTACAAAATTTCCTCTCAATTTACAAAATTCCTCTAAATTCCCATCAAGGACTTATACTTACTTACAGGAGCACATGAAAGCACTTCTCTCCACTTCAGAAATTAGTACATGTCTCTTTTCCTCTTCCCTGAGCAAAATTCCTTAAGAGTTATTTTCACCTTTGGTATCTGTTTATATTTCTTGTAAGTGTTTGCTTCAAAGACTCTGAAAACTACCAGATTTCTACCAGATACACTAGAAAAGAGTAAGTCTTAAAATAAAGTTGAGTTAAATTTTGACAATGGTATTATGTGTCTGTGAAGACATTATTAACTACTTGCAGAATAGTGAGCGTTTCATTTCTAGTTTCTCTTTAATTGTATTTTGCTTTCTTCATTACATTTTGCATTTGTTAATTGAAAACTTGTGAAGTTAATGTCTAATTAGCTCTCTGTCTTGTACAGGAAGTCATAAATCAATGAATATATACTGGGCTGGAGCACAAGAGCTACAAAGAGCAGCTGAGGGAGCTTGAGTTGTTTAGCCTGGAGAAGAGGAAGCTCAGGGGAGACCTCGTTGCTCTCTACAACTACCCAAAAGGAGGTTGTAGCCAAGCGGGGGTTGGTCTCCTCTCCCAGGCAACCAGTGACAGAACAGGAGGACAGTCTCAAACTGTGCTAGGGCAGGTTTAGGCTGGATGTTAGGAAGCAGTTCTTCACAGAAGGAGTGATTGGCATTGGAATGGGCTGCCCAGGGTGTTGGTGGAGTCACCATCCCTGGAGGTGTTTAAAAGGAGGCTGGATGCGGCACTTGGTTCCATGGTTTAGTTAATTAAAAGGGTTAGGTGATAGGTAAGACTCGATGATCCTAGAGGTCTTTTACAACCTGGTTAATTCTGTGATTCTGTCAGAACTGTTGAATTGCTTTCTGATGGTGCAGGTTTCCTTAAGCTTCTACCCACTCATAATAAGTTGATATTCTGTCTTTGTTCCTCATGAGTAACTTCCAGTGCTGTTTACTATTTATATCTTCCAATATAGACTTTACAGCAATTGGCAAAATAATTTTCTACACAAAGTTTATTTTATGAAAGCAGAAATAAATTGTATTCAGGTTAAGGTGGTTTTGAAATTATATTAGCAAAACTGCAAAGGTAAAGACTTAAAAAGCTAGGAAAAACTTGAATTAAAGATGCTGTCGTGACCTTAGTTTAAACAGAACCCTGCCTAATTCAGTATAGGATTTGGATAGCACTCAGAGTAATCAAATACTTAGACTCGTACCCCTTGTTAAGTTTGTGGCACAGTAAGAAAGATACAGTTACATGACTTCTTTAAAAGCACAAATTAATTTTATAGAATTGGTTAACAACTTGGTATATTTAGTTCTCTGAAGCAACTTTGTCTTAGCTTCTACTTTTTTTCCCCTCCCCCCTCTCTTGATTTTCTTAATTCACCAAAAATCCTCCCATCCGTTTCTGTAAATGAATTCCTATAGACCCATTCACACCACAAGCCTTCTCTGTGCTGGATAACACTATGTATCAGAGAATTAAAGATACTGGTGCAGTTATATGCATTGTATCTGAGTTAACGTTCATAATTGCTGTTACCCTGTCACTTCCTAATGTTTAACTGTTTCTCATTGCAACCTTTATAATATACTCTCATTATAGTGGTTTAGATGCGAGTGAAATCTCATGGATTTATATTGATACATAGTTAAGCTTATCTCACAGTTGTCACTGAAATAACTGCTTTCACACCTTCACTAAGCATCCTAAAAATGATGATGTTGGAATTTTGAAGTGCAGGACTGTAGAAATACTTTTGTTAGCAAATTTAATCCTGTATGCTGATTCAAGTCTCAAAAATGAGATGAGACATTTGATCCTTTAAGCATTAGCACTTCAATAATTAGACCCATTTAGTTTTATAGAATGAGTTTTGTGCATTTGAAATGTGTTTTAGTAAAGCTTTTGCAAGTAGGGGAGGGAGAGGTTACTGCTGGTGACAGCAGCAATGTAAAGAACCTAAGACCAAATCTCGTTACTAACAGCACTTAAAGAGTTTACTCAGGGAAAGATTTGTGCGGCAGTGGAAAATGTCTCCTTTCCTTTCCACAGCACTCAACTCATCCTTTCCCGTGTTGGGTGGAAGAGCAAGTAGTGATAATAATTAGTAGTGAACTAATGCTTTCATTGTCCTCAATCTTGCATTGAGAAGATTGTATCATTTCTCCCTCTAAATACTCCTCTCTAGTTTTAGTGTTGTCACTGAGATTAGCAGTCATATATAAACTAATACAATTTAAAAAGTGTTCCTCAGCGCAACGTATTTTAGTGTCCGTGCTTGTCGCCAAAGCTCTAGAGCTGCAGTTACAGCAAAACTGAGCAATGTTGTACTCAAAGATGTTAATGTTTGAACGTATGCATGCTAATTTATGGCAGATGCAAGATTGAATTGCGCTGTAATTCTGATGGTAGTGTTTGAAACTATATACTCTCCTAGTACTGGTGTAGATGCTGGCTCAGACAACCCTCTCTGCTGCTTGTGATGATTTTTCTTCTGCCTAGTCTTCACAGTCTGTTATCAAAGTGAGCCTCTGATATTCCTGACTTTGGAAAAAAAAAAACAAAACACAAAAAAACAACAGGGAAAACCAATGGTTTTTCAACTTCTCTTAGAGACAAAAAAGTTGGTTTCTTCTCTAAATTATATCCTTTATCTCCTGTACTATTAGAAAGAAAAAATCTACCCCGAGTTTATTCCAGGCAATATTTTGGCCTCCACTGATGACAGATGTGAAGGAACATTTCAGATTTAGAGTATTTATGGCAAAGCTTAAAACACATTCTAGAAGCACTCTAATATATCGGAATATAAAATTGTGCTGCCTCAGTGTCTGTGTGTATATGCACTTCAATTTAATGAATACTATTCCCTATCCCTCTCCTGTTGACTTCTGTCATCTTAGACTCTAGGTAGTCAGAGTACCTTTCTTAATAGACATCTTGTTTCTGTCATGTCTGGATTGCCGTTTAGACTCTCTAATCTTGAATAAGACAGAGGAAGACTAAAAACATTCCTGTGTGGCATTGGTACATGTACTACTTTTTTAGCAGGCAATCAAGGATAGACTTAAAAAAGAAATTCAGTCTTCATTTTAAGAGTTTAGATATGTCAGTGTAGAATTAGCCGTCCTTTATCCTTCTTTACAGCCCTTAAAGCAAGGAAGAAAGAGGGGTAGAAACAACATTTTAAAGTCTAAAATCCTCTCAGGGTTATCTGAGGACTGCTGTAATTCACATTCTGGAATTTCACTTAGGTTTTGTTTAAAAGTTCAGACGTTACTGATCAGGACTGCATGTCCACAGGCTGAAGTTTATGACTGCCTGAAAACCCCTAAGACTTTCTTCTTGCTTTTGTTTTTTTCAATAGGTGGAAGAACACATTCTGCATTTGGCATCACAAATTGCAGTAGTTTTATTGACAAGTTGTTGGTTTGGTTTTTTGGTTGGTTGGGTTTTTTTTTTAATACATAATTCACCTTTCTATTTTATTCTTTTTTTAAATGGCATTTCAGGTTTGTGTGACAAAACCTCTACATCTCTTACAGTACATCTGTACTTTACACCTAAAAAGGTGTAAAGACCTGTTAATCAGGCAGCAGAGCAATCTGGTCCTCCCTAGGAGCAAGAAGTGGCAGGGACTCCCCACTGGGCTACAGGATCTCACCAGCTAGGACCCTTTCCACTGTCCGAAGCCAATAAACAAAGCAGGCTGTGGGGCTGCCCCTGGATGAGAATTAGGACCAGGGCCAGTGAGGGGAACCAGGGTCAAAAATAACCCCAGGAGGTTGGTCAGGACTGTGGGGATGGGAACAGGCTGAGGTTGGGCCAGGGATTGGTCAGGGTCAGGCTGCCTCTAAGTTAGCCCTTACCATCAGCAGCCAAACATAGAGGAGGAAAGAGGATTTAAGGACTGACACCGTGAAGCTCTTTTGTAGCCCAGCTGGGAGAGATTTTACTCGTTCCTCTTTCCCATTTGCGAATGTTACTTGTTTCGACCTTTCTCTTCTCCTTAAATTCAGATGTTTCGTCAGATGGAGAAAAAAAATTATTTACATTAATTTATGCATTAGGAATCTAATATGCTGTTATTTTCTGTTTTAGAAAAAATTAGAAGACTTGAATGCAGACTGGAAGGCAATAAACCACTTAGTTCAACAACTAAAGGAAAAGCCAGCGTTAGCAACATTTGGCCTTTTCTCTCCGGGTGTCTGTAAGTGCTTCAGTATACACATTCTTTGAAAGTAATTGCAAGTGGTACAGTTAAAATCCAAAAGGTTAGAGACCATGTAAATTCACTCAGCATCTTTAGGAATTTCAGCTTTAGCTTGTAGATGGGAAATGTGCTACTATGGCATTCAGTGTTTCTATCTTTTCCTTTCTGTTTTGTGTAACGTGTCCCAGAAGACAAATTAGATTATGGATTTGCTGAAAAGATTGCAACATACTTTTCAAATAATTACTATTACAATGTCTTGTTTCTATATTTTAGGAAGAAATGAGATGAGATTTTGACTTTCAACATATATTCAGGGAGGAAATTCTATGAAAGGAGAATAATGATTTAAATTAAAAGATAATAATGTTACAGATCAAGTGGATATAAATTGGTCACAGAATGAAATTTTGAAATTGCTTTTTATGATAGGGCAGTGAACTGACACTGTTTCAAGACAAAGCCTGTGTGTTCACAGAAAATGTTGTATAATAGCACAGTAAAAGTAATTCTGCAGTTAAACATTAAATCTGTGATATACATCTCTGGGTGTCTCAAGTTTATGAATCCATAACAAAAGACTTGATCTCCATTTAATTTAAATTATTTGGACAATATTTATATTAGATTCTTCTCATAGCTCTTTGCACCTGCTGGTTTCCCTACATGGATTACAACCTCATTTTTATCTCCTTGATAAATGGATTTTATTTCCCACTGCTTTAATTTGAAATGTAGTGGTTAAGCATGGAGAAGCAGGAGGAAATACGTAATGAAAGCAACGGGTCAAATTTTGGTTTCTAAAGTCTTTAAGATTCTTTACTTGATATCAGACTATCTCAGCTGCTTGAGTGAAGAATGTTACTCATCCATACAATTTGGAAAACTGTCCATTGGACAGATTGGAAAGCAGAAAGATATTTCCTCCTGCCCCTGTCGCTTGCCTGTAGTGCAGGCTATGATACTGCTACAGTAGTCACCTGGGATTTGATTACTTGAAGAATGTCACTTCTTCTCGGTTTTAACATGTTTTATTGTGTAGCATACAAGAAAAGATGAAACTGGAGAATTCTCTACCTTCTAGAGATTTTTCTTCCCAGAGAACTAAATAATTGCACTACGTAGACAGAACCCAGAATATTCAGTACCAGAAGACAGTCTAACTTCCGTCAGAATAACATATGTCAATTCAAGTAAAGCAGATGTCTTGCTTATGACAGGCTGAGTCTTATTGAATAGGAATTATCATTTAGAGTTTCAGTCATTTGGAACTGCTGTGGCTCCCCTGGCAATCATTTCCATTTTCTAGAAAGGGCTAAGTACCACTAGTATTTTTTAAAAACCTTTAGTACAGCAGTATCCTTGTTTTACTGCATTTTGTTCTAAGGCATGCTATAGAAATTCATGTAATGACATGGGCCACGTGAAGGAGATGCATAATCACTTTTTGCTGTTCTCAGTCACTAAACTTGCTGTGTCTGCTTTACATGTCAGCAGGTTATGTCAGATTCCAGGGGGAGGGAATGGTGATAATTCATATGTCTGGCATTACGAAGGAAACGGTGATAATAGAATAGAAGAACACAAAGTTGTACAGTGGGTTCCTGTATTGACTCCTCTTTAGATGAAGAATTGTGCCATTGCTCATTTACCTTAATTCAGGATGTAGGCCGTGAATATGAACATTCCGAGACTGAGCAGATGGAATTATACATGCAGAAAATCAAAGTGCTGGTGTTATATAAAGAATTAAGCAGGAAGTAAGATTGATTTCCTTTCTGTTGCCAAGAGCACTTAAAATTTGAACCTGTGCTTGTAAGACTAATTCATATTTTTTTCTTTATTTGAGTCAGTTTACTGCAATCATACCATTATAGATGTGTCATCATACAAGTGTAGAGTTCAGAAGGGACCTGAGGAGGCAACTACTCCTCTAGCTCAAAGCACAGGCAATTGTCACAGGTTACTCAGGGTCATGTGCAGTCAAGTTTGGAATAACTCCAGGGATGGAGATTCTGTAACCTCTCCAAGCAACCTGTTCCAGCACTGAACCACTCACAGTAAAAGAAAAAAGAAAAAGTTTCTTCTTCTACTTATATAGAATTTCTAGCATTTCAATTTTTGCATGCTGCCTCTCATCCTGTCACTGGACATCACTGAAGAGAGTCTGGCTCTCTCTTCCTTATTCCACCAATTAGATATTTATACTCATGGGTATGATCTCCTTGAGCTTTCTCTTCACCAGGCTGAGAAAGTAGATTTCTGCAAAAATAGACAGTGATATGTATGTATACCTAAAGTATTTTTGTATTTTGGGTACCTAGGCGGGGGGATGGGAATAAGAGGAGATAGGGAGATGTGTGGATTGAATGCTGTGAGCTGTGCTATCAGTTCCATAGTTAGTTTAACCATTTATATTACAAATGTTTTTATGGACTTGTTCTGCACTGCTAGTTTTCAGGACCCATGCACTGATATGCATAGAAAATTAAACTAGCTTCAACCGTGCCTCCTCAAATCTAAACTATGGCCACAACAATCCCAAGCACGGCTACAGGCTGGGGACAGAGTGTCTGGAGAGCAGCCAGGAAGAAAGGGACCTGGGGGTACTGGTAGATAGTAGGCTGAACATGAGCCAANCTACAACTACCTGAAGGGAGGCTGTAGCGAGCTGCTGGGGATTGGTCTCTTCTCCCAGGCAACCAGCAATAGAACAAGGGGACACAGTCTCAAGTTATGCCGAGGGAGGTATAGGCTGGATGTTAGGAGGAAGTTCTTCCCAGAGAGAGTGATTTGCCATTGGAGTGGGCTGCCCAGAGAGGTGGTGGAGTTGCCATCCCTGGAGGTGTTGAAGAAAAGCCTGGATGAGGCACGTAGTGCCATGGTCTAGTTGACTGGATAGGGCTGGGTGATAGGTTGGACTGGATGATATTGGAGGTCTCTTCCAACCTGGTTGATTCTATGATTATAAACAATCTCATTAGAGGTCCTTTTTAAAGAAAGACACAGAAAATTATTTGGAAAGGACTCTATGAAGCAATGACAGTGTTTCCTGTTGATAATTTTTCATTTCCTGACTCTCTTAATGTCTTTTATGGACATGAATAGTGTTGACATCTGTTTTTGATACCAGAGAATGGAGATGTAACTGGCTAATTTCTACTGTTCTGTCAGGTATCATTTGGTCTAGTCTGGCTACAGCCAGAGGGTCTTGCTAAATATACCATCTGGTAACTGTAACAGAGGTAAAGAACCCTGTTTATAACTCTTTCTGGATCTGCGTGTTATAGTTTCTTTGGCAGAAGCAGCACTAAAAAAAGCCCTCGATATCCTGCCAGTCCAGTGTGCCTTCAGGCATGATGAACAAGGACTACTTTTCCAGCTCAAAAAAATGTACTTAGCTGAAGGGTATGTCTAAAATCTTAGCAAAGATTGACTTCTGAGACAAGATGATTCAGGAAGGAAATCACACTTGCTATCTGTACTTGACATGATAACGTGAAATTATGAGAATATCTCTATCCAAATACCTTGACTCATTGCTTAGCCAGCAGTTTGAAAACATTCTAAGCAGAGAAAAATGTAGGTTTGGAATGTACTTTTTACAGGAGAGAGAGATTTTAATAGTATCGTTAGCATTCATATGTCTTTTTCATTGTTTGATTTTGTGGGGGTTTTTGTGTATGCTGAAGTGCTACCACTTCATCTATTAATAAGCTAAGTAAAGTTATACAGTGCTTTGTAAACCCAGGTGAATGCAGTGTGAGGTGGCAAGAAGAATTCCTGACTTTGGTGTTGAGGAAGACATTTCCATTATTTACCTTCATTCAAGTAAGGTATTAGGGAAAGCTGTTGGCCATTTTCATTTAGAGCTCTACTTTAAAATACTGTTTATTGCAAGGATATGTAATGTTCATTTCCCTAGCTATATGTGAAGCTAGTGAAACTTTAAAAATAACTAGAAATTAGTAGAGCTAAAAATACTTTGTCAACTAATTGTGTGCATCCTCCACGTAGAGCTAATAAAACGGAGTGATGGATTGTATTGTTACTCTTGCAGTTTAACTTACTCATTGAACAGTACTTTGTGCACAGTTAAGTTCCTTTTTTGTCCTGAAGTTTCACCCAGGTTTTTGTATTTTTGTGTGAATTGCCTACTCAAGTGAAACAGAAAAATCTATGAGTGTGAGATTAAGAAAAAAGTAGATGAGAGTTCATGTCAGTTACACTGGTGAAATTACATCTGAATTTAAGTAGAATTTGTCCCTTTAAACTTTAGAAGTTAACAGTCTTATTCTGCAGTGCTTTTCTAGCAGATGTAAAACCAAAGATAAGGAAAAAGGCCCAAAAGTTTTTTCTTACAAATTGTAACACATCTAGAGATATATTTGACAGAATGGTTTTTATATGCATTGCTAGTTAATGTGTATATATAATACAAACTTCTGGGGCTCTCAGTTCAAGAAGGACAGGGAACTGTTTCAAAGAGTCCAGTGCAGCACTACAAACATGCTAGAGAGGGTGGAACATCTGCCTTAGGAGGGAAGGCTGAGGGAGCTGGGGCTCTTTAGTTTGGAGAAGATGAGCCTGAGGGGTGACCTCATTCATCTTTGTAAATATGTGAAGGGTGAGCGTCAGCAGGATGGAGATAGGCTCTTCTTGGTAATGTCCAGTAATAGGACAAGGGGCAATGGCTGCAAGCTGAAGCATAGAAGCTTCGATGTGAACATGAAGAAAAACTTTTTCACTGTGAGTATGACAAAACACTGGAACAGGATGCCAAGAGGTTGTGGAGTCTCCTTCTCAGAGATAGTCAAAACTCACCTGAGCATGTTCCTGTGTGAGCTACTCTAGGTGATCCTGCTCTGGCAGGGTTGTTGGACTAGATGATCTTTTAAGGTCCCTTCCAACCATTGATATTCTGTGATTTGAAGAAAGCTAATACTGTATCAGCAGAACCCATAACACTAGCCATCAACTTTAGGTATTTTCATCTGAACACATACTGTCAAAGCTCTTCTGTGTTTCAGTATCATTTGCTTTAGGAGTAGGTGTCAGAGAATGCAACCACAGAGTCATAGACTGGAGTTCCATGTACAGGGAAAGAAGGCACTTCAGGGTTTAGAATAATTAAGGGAAGATGAGAGAAGGGTGATGTGTCAAGCTGAGTCCATTGGAAGCAAGGTGCAACATGAGGATTGTGAGGTGCTGTAACTTCAGAGCAGATTTAACTAAAAGAGAACTCTGCTTATTAGCCCATTATCCATCTGGGGCATAGAGAAAGAGTCAAAGCAGTCACCTCCAGAGATTCTACTACCTTGAGTTTTGGGATTTGAATTGTAAAAGTCATATTTGTGAATCTGTGGAAACCAGTGACGTTTGCTTTCCTTTGATATTTCAGTTTGTCCTGGTTTTAGGTCAGATGGCTGCTGAGCCCTGGCAGTCTGCTCTCCCTTCCTGATTTCTCGGCTCCTCCCTTCCCTTCTTCACTCTGGGTAGACAAGCAAGTAAAGGATCTATGAGAAAGAAAAGCTAGTTGAGATAAGGACAATTTACTACTCTGTTGCAGGGATATCAGATTACACAAAAGAAAACAAAAATCCCAACCTATGCAGCAGCAGGGGAACAGACAAACGCAACCAACTCAGGAAACTGAAACTTGAACAAAGGGATGCATTCTGGCCCAAAAGCTGGGTAGGGGGAAACCACCCCAAACCAGGAAACTTTACAAGCTATAGAATATACTTCAAGTCCTACAGGCCCCAGGCAACCCTTTCTTGTCATGCAGTGGTATGATGTTAGTACTGTGTAGACTGTACTGCACCACTGCCGGTATTAGAAGGGTAATCTCGTCCCTCATCCCTTCTGGTAGGGCCAGTCAGCTTAAACCAGTGCAAACCGAGGAATGCATCCTAACTAAGGTATTTTTCCTTCTGTCTGGAGAAGTTTAGTTTGCCTCTTATTTCTCCATGAAACAAGTCCTTGCCTGGATTAGGTATGATGTTTTGTTCCAGGATTATAACGTTTTGTAAAATTGTTCTTGAAAAATACCACTGTTGTCACTCTCTTGAGTATATGTACTACTATGTCTTAATACAGCTGAAATTCACATCCTCTGCATGGAACGTAATGTATCATAAGGAACATTTCTATTTTCAGTAGCATCAGAATTACCGAGACCAGATTTTTGAGGGACATTAGCAGCAAATTAAAACATGCATGTGAAAATGCAACTCTTGATGGAATGACAACTGATTTCAACTGGAGAGCTGAAAGAGCTTCTGTAGGGCTAATGTCTGTATTTTATACATCTGGGTTTATTTCTTTTTTAATTAAATGCGTAATTGAATGATCTACCATTCCATATTAGTTCTAAAATAGAGAGATTTGGCACAGCAGTATCCTGACCTCTAGCAAGGGGCTTGGACTAGATGATTTCCAGAGATCCCTTCCAACCCCTACCGTTCTGTGATTCTGATTCTGAATTATGAAGACTGCCCTGTTAAATCTCTGATACGATAATTTGTTTTAATATTTTCAGTGGGAATGACAGATTCTTTGGTTTTGAAACTGTAACTACTGAAATATTCATCCCATAGTTTTCAGAACTGGGCAATGTTATGTCCCACTGCCTCTTTAAAAACAAACCAACCATCTGTTTTTCAGAGATACTGAAGAGGCAATGACAAAAATCTAAGAAACAAAATGACAACAACTAGCTTTAGGCAAAAATCCACAATAGATACTATTTCTTTTTTTGGGGGGGGGCTAGTATTTCATGGCTAATGTGCTCTGAAGCAGTCATTGTTTGTGTGATAGGCACAGTGCTTGAGTGAATTCATATGCTGTAGTTCAGAGCTGTGTTTCCCAGAATTTCAAAATGCTAGTCTTAAAAAAAAATCCTTGTGCATTTCATAATGTGTACCTGAAAAGATAATATGAGTATTCAGAGGTTAACTTAACCCCAAATCTATGAATCAGACACTAGACCGTGTACGTTGTTTATAGGAGCTGGCATAGTATAACGGAGACCAAGAATACTCAAAATAATTCCTTGGGAAAGATTGAACAATCCAGGGACATGTACATCTACAGTGTTTTCAATACTAATGCAAACATGTGGTGATATTAAAAAATACATTGCACATAACACTCACCATTCAAAAGAACTGTGCTATCAGCTATTAAAATGCTTCTATGAGGGATGTGGTAGATACTTAGTTTTGCAGATCCATTGTCCGTAGGTCTAGATAGCCAAAAAAAACATAGAGTTGCATTTGTTGTAACAAGCAATTTGATATGAATGTAGATGGAAATGCCTCTGCCAGTAGTCCATTTTTAGTGAACATTAGTTCTAGGACACCAGTGAAGACTGCTAGCATAGGAGCTGTAATAGAGAGAAATATTATTTCCAGTAATGATCATGGTTAGAATTGTATGGTTGCTGATAGTTATGAGTGTAGAATCTAAAGGAAACACCTAGTTTTCATATTAGTCACAATTAATTTTTACTCTGTAAAAGGTTTTATTAAAAAAAAATATGGAAGAGAGACCATGAACAGGGAGCAAGTGTCCTAGAGAATAGTTTGAAGTTTTGAATTGGTGGAGAGCAGTAAAGAGTAGGCTCTTCCTTGGGTCAGATGGCCTTACAAAGATTATTCACACTCCAATAAAGTGTAGTAAAGGAATAGATTGATTATCTTTTCATTAGTTGGTTTGTTGGTTTTTTGTTTATTCTGGTTGCTTTTGGGTGAAGGAATAAATAGTGGTTTGCATAAATATTTTTGATTTCTTTGACTTTGAGTAATTTTAATTTATAGGATTCAGTAGCCGAGTTTAGCCCTATTAGGAGTGCATTTCCATTTATTTAGGTTCTCCTTTGACTATTCCATCTGATTTTCATTAAGATACCTATGTTCACTTCTAACATGTGCCACAACATGGCAAGACAATAGATATATGGCACAAAACTGAGTCTGTTACCATTTGATTGGAGATTTTTCAAGGTCAGGACCCAGTTTCCCAAGCAGTTCCATTTTTCAATACAGCTGACATCAAACACAAGCTGAAGACAAAGTTGTCTAATAAAGCTTTCAGATTCAATTTTCTTTCTGCATATAGCTTCAGGAATCTCTGGAGGTCATTCACAGCATGTGCTGCAACACCAACAGGGAGAAGTAATGAAAAAAGTCTAGATAAAAAGCTGACACTATGCCTTCAGAGCTGCATGAATAAAAACATAATAAGCAAGTTTATAAACGTAAATCTCTATGATTCTCGGAATTTCTATCTTGATCTTTATAGGGTACCTCGATGTGAGGATTCGTTTATGAATCATCTGACAGGTGAAAAATACATGCAAAATATACTGGAGCCACAAAAGCCCAATTTAAATCAAAAGATGGGCTACACCGTTATATTTAGCATCTTGCTTTAGGGGTCTCACAGTAGGTTACTCTTTGAAAGTATCTGTAATAAACGGGTGTGACAATGCAGTTTACAAAGGGAATGTGAGCTTTGATTTTTTTTTTTTTTTCCAAGGCTTGGTTGATTAAATAAAACTCACTCTGGGTTACTATTCAGAATTTTTATTATACTTATGCCTATGAGGAAATGTAAATCAGAAAGCGGAAAAAGGAATTTGGCTGCTGTGCTGCTGTTAAAGACAATATGGAATCTAGGTCTACTTTTTCTATTCTCTAGCTAGTTGAAAGTGAGCTGTCAAGAGTTATGATGTAAAAAAAGTTAATGCTATAATCACTCTCTCAAAGGACTGCATTCACCTATTCCATTCTTAAATTTTCTTCTGAGGAGCAGGCTTTGTAGCTTGTTTTCTTTCATTTAATTTCTTGATCAATAGATCAAGAACATACAGGATTCATAAAATAGATTATTAAAAAAAAGGGCAGTCAAAAAAAACAACAAAAAAATCCCACAAGAATTATAATATCTTAAAATTAAATCTGTTTATTTTTTTATATATACACACACTAAATTTCAAGTCAAATACTTTATAGTTGTTAGTAGCATCTTTATAAGCAGCCGTATTTCTATGCTTCTGCAAATGAGTGCAAAGGAAATTTGAGAGTGCTTCCTTCATAGAATCAGTCAGGGTTGGAAGGGACCATAAGGATCATCTAGTTCCAACCCCCCTGCCATGGGCAGAGACACCCTACCCTAGAGCAGGCTGGCCAGAGCCTCATCCAGCCTGGCCTTAAATACCTCCAGGTATGGGGCCTCAACCATGTCTCTGGGCAACCCATTCCAGGGTATAAATGATAGCTTAGTGTATTGTTTGTTAGACTACTACTGATAGCCTATAGCAGGTGAGATTACAGAACTAAGTTACAGTTATGGTTGGTATTTTTTACATAGCTCATATAACACGGTTTAAGAAGGATTTACATGAATACTTAAATTTTTCTCTAGACCTATATTCAGCTCAAATATGCAGAACCCAGTGTTAGTAATTTTCAACAAAGGTGACAAGAAGATAATTAATCAATCTTAAATCCACAGATAGACAGAATAAAATGTTTAAATTAGTTCATTCTGGAAGATATGGGACAAGGATTCTCATTAGAGTTCCTAACAACAACAACAAAAAAGTACCCATGACAAAATGCTAGTTTACACGCTTTTTCAGTCTTTCTACCTCAGTTTCTAGCTTTATAGCACACATTTTATTCTGTGGTTTAAACCTATTTGTTTTTCTCCTTTCTTTTCATTACAGTAACCACACTTAGCATAATGTGTGATTATCCAGATAGCATGGACTTGCAAATAGCAGTAATCTCTTGTTTCTCTTTCCTTTTCTATAACTATTAGGTCTATTGGCAACTACGTTCAATAGAAATCTTTTTAATTTGCTAGAATAATAGAAAGTGATCTAGCATTCTGCACTCGATGCTCTTGACCTGTGTGCTGGTCTTTGTTGACCTGTCCTTTTGAAAGCACAAACCAAGGTGGCTTTTCCTTCTTAAACAAGCAGCACTCGCAGACATCCCGGTCGTATCCTACTGAGAAATGCAGTGATTCTTTGACATCCTTCTTGTATTTCTGTGATGGCACAGGCTTAGGTCAGCTCTAAAGAGAAACAGCTGACCAAAAAGTGTGAGCAAGTGTGAACACAGATCATGAGCAGAGAGGAGGCCACGAGGACTAAGGAACAAAGCTCACTGGCATGAGACAGTGAAAGGCAAAATCATTCCTTGTAAATTTTAGAAGACTAAAATGAGTGCAAGATGACAAATGGGACCTTTCTCTTCTACTCTCATTATATATATATATATTTTAATCTTGTTTATAAGAAGTTTGTCACTTGGGTATGAGACTGCTTGTCTTTGATTGTAGCACTGTGGAGTAGCAGGATGCATAGTGATGGAGACAGATTTGCATTAGTGGTATTTCCTTCAACAGTAGATTGTTGGTCAGATGACACGTTCCCACAGGCAATGCTATTTTAAGGTGAAGCTAAAATAGACAAAAGAATATTAGAGTGTAGTTTGACTTGAAAAGTAAACATTGTATGTGTTTTCATGGGAAAGCTTGAAAAGNCATGTCTCTGGGCAACCCATTCCAGGGTATAAATGATAGCTTAGCGTATTGTTTGTTAGACTACTACTGATAGCCTATAGCAGGTGAGATTACAGAACTAAGTTACAGTTATGGTTGGTATTTTTTACATAGCTCATGTAACACGGTTTAAGAAGGATTTACATGAATACTTAAATTTTTCTCTAGACCTATATTCAGCTCAAATATGCAGAACCCAGTGTTAGTAATTTTCAACAAAGGTGACAAGAAGATAATTAATCAATCTTAAATCCACAGATAGACAGAATAAAATGTTTAAATTAGTTCATTCTGGAAGATATGGGACAAGGATTCTCATTAGAGTTCCTAACAACAACAACAAAAAAGTACCCATGACAAAATGCTAGTTTACACGCTTTTTCAGTCTTTCTACCTCAGTTTATAGCTTTATAGCACACATTTTATTCTGTGGTTTAAACCTATTTGTTTTTCTCCTTTCTTTTCATTACAGTAACCACACTTAGCATAATGTGTGATTATCCAGATAGCATGGACTTGCAAATAGCAGTAATCTCTTGTTTCTCTTTCCTTTTCTATAACTATTAGGTCTATTGGCAACTACGTTCAATAGAAATCTTTTTAATTTGCTAGAATAATAGAAAGTGATCTAGCATTCTGCACTCGATGCTCTTGACCTGTGTGCTGGTCTTTGTTGACCTGTCCTTTTGAAAGCACAAACCAAGGTGGCTTTTCCTTCTTAAACAAGCAGCACTCGCAGACATCCCGGTCGTATCCTACTGAGAAATGCAGTGATTCTTTGACATCCTTCTTGTATTTCTGTGATGGCACAGGCTTAGGTCAGCTCTAAAGAGAAACAGCTGACCAAAAAGTGTGAGCAAGTGTGAACACAGATCATGAGCAGAGAGGAGGCCACGAGGACTAAGGAACAAAGCTCACTGGCATGAGACAGTGAAAGGCAAAATCATTCCTTGTAAATTTTAGAAGACTAAAATGAGTGCAAGATGACAAATGGGACCTTTCTCTTCTACAGAGCCTCAATATATATATATATTTTAATCTTGTTTATAAGAAGTTTGTCACTGGGGTATGAGACTGCTTGTGTTTGTTTGTAGCACTGTGGGGTAGCAGGATGCATAGAGATGGAGAGAGATTTGCATTAGTGGTATTTCCTTCAACAGTAGATTGTTGGTCAGATGACACGTTCCCACAGGCAATGCTATTTTAAGGTGAAGCTAAAATAGACAAAAGAATATTAGAGTGTAGTTTGACTTGAAAAGTAAACATTGTATGTGTTTTCATGGGAAAGCTTGAAAAGTGTTTCATAAAGTAGTACAATGCAAGATATTTTAACATTCCTGGTGAAATTACAGGAGGTGCTTGAAGTAATTTGAGCAATTACTTTGTCAAAAACAAAGTGGCACTGCTGTTATTGCCTTCACTAGACTTGAACAACTACAAAAAGGGTAGACTAGGAAATTTTTGCAGGAGTATTCTACAGCTGTTTAATGAGCCAATAACTGAACTCTCATTCTTTCAAAACATCTTCAAACCCCTTCTGATTTCTTTTTTAATTTAAACTGCATACTACCTAAAATTCTGCTCCTTCATATTCTGTATCTGTACATTTTAATTTTTTTTTTTTCACATTTACACTTTTTTTCCTTCAGAGTTCCCCTTGGCAAGGATAGTAATTTATGCTTGTTGAATCAATTTGTAAATCTTAGAAAATTAGAAGAGGTGATTTTTGTGACACTGTAAAAGTTGGAGCTTCTGGCAATGTGTGGTTTTTTTTTCCCTAAGATCAAAGAACTAACTGCCAAAATTTAGCTACATGCCAATAGCAGTGGAGTGGAAATGTAAATTGCTGTTATATAGATTGACACCCAATTGAAAGCTGCATACTAAATCAAGGAACTTGTTATTTTTACTGACAAAAGGAATACTGAGGAGTGCTTGCATCATTTGTGACAGATGTTGTCACAATGTTTTTTTATAAGGCAAGTATGTGACAGAGTTTGATGGAACACCCCAACTGTTGTAGTACAAAACATTCATTTTTTCACTAAACCCTTTTGTGAGGACTGCAACAAAATAAATGTTTTCTGTAGGGGTATGAATAATACTGCATTTAAAAAGCAGCATCAGATAAAATGCTTGACTCTTTGAATTCACACCCTTCAGATTGCTCAGGAATGATTGGTTGTGTTTCTAGGTATTGCAACGCTTAATTAAAGATGTAGGAAGCATTCTGGGAGAGGATAAATAGAAAACTTAAATTTTGTTTAATTATTAAAATATGCTTTTAAATAACAGCAAAGGTAATATTAGTAGATTGCTTTAGAAAATAGAGTTGCTTAATGACAGTGTCTTAATGTTACCAAAGAGACTTTTTGTGTTGTTTTCTGTCTATTGCTTTGAGAGATAACAAAACAGGTTGGAATATTTTCCTCAATGACTCCTTTAGTTCAATTTTTTTTAAGACCCAACCAGGTAATTTGATCCTTAAAAAAAATCAAATATATGCCATCCCCGTGTGGCAAATAGCAGCTTCTTTGACTGTGCTTTTGCACATGCTAATTATTACTATGTTTACCAGACAAGTTAGTTTTAAGTTGGTTGTTAGTATCACGGATCCCCCTTGGTTTTGAAGTGTTACTGCTCTATAAAGTTTGGACTTTTTCTGTTCCCTAGGAAGACTGACTGCCTTGATGTAGCTCTTATGAAAAAAGTAAAAAAAATGAAGCTTATTTAAAAAAAAAAAAAAAAAAAAAAAGGAGAATCTTTATTTTGTGATTAAGAAAAAAAGCCCACATGTCCTGTTCAAAGATGAAAACTAACATGCATTGAATACTCTTATCTGTTCTCTTCCTTGTCAAGTGTCATACTCTTTATCAGAGGGTGATGGTTTGGGTGTTACCTGCACCCCCCACGCCCCCCACTTTGGAAAATCACCCATACTAGACTCAGTGGCTCTGGAATTTGAATGAAGCTTATTATTTACAGCTTAGCACAATATGCAGGCAGATATTTACAATATATTCAGAAATATGCAAATTAAAAGGTAATACAGAAACACAACAGCCCTCCAAGAAACCTGAGTCCCCAGGAGGAACTCTCAATTGCCCTTCCACCTTCCCGCTACCCCTCTTACCCAAGATCTTGCCTTATGTTTAAGGTAGTTTTGAGGATCGGCCAGGGAGTTAGGAAGCAGGTGGATTAGTCACAAAGATGGCAGGTTAGGTTGGAGAGAGAAAGAAGTTCACAAAGCCCAGAGAGTGGCTGTGTTATCTATATTTTTATTCTTGTTCTTATACATCTCAGCAAGCCTATGAGTGAAGTAGATATCACCATTGTTTCCTTTTCACAGCCTGGAATCTAATTATTCTCACCAGAACATTCTAGCTAGGCTCAAACTAGCACATAGAGAGATCAAAGCACTTACAATAGACCACAGTGAATGACTGTATTTATCAGTTTAGTTAGAAGTTTGTATTTGCTTTATGAAGAAAATAAGAGTTTTATCCAAATATTCTGTGTGGTAATCTGAATGATAAATATATGATCATAGAATGCACGGGGTTAAGAAGGGACCTCCAGAGGTCATCTAATCTAACCCCCCTGCAGTAAGCAGGGATGTCCCCAGCTCCATCAGGTTGCTGACACTATATAACATGAGTTCACTTTTATGTTGGTCTGTATGCAGAGTTTGGGCTCTGTAACCTCTGAGGCCAGATGCATGAAATCTTCCATGTGGAGTGATACACCAAATAAGGGACCAAACCTTTCAGAAGAGGCTTTGAGTCACATCAGTAATAAGAATTAATGTTTTTAAGGTATTTTAATGGAGACAATCCAAATTCACTACTTGAAGAAGTTTTACTTCTTTGTCTTTCAAAATACATGTCATGATAACCTGAGAAAAGGCTCAAATCAATACTGAAAATAGACAATACAGGGAACAGGCAAGCCAGAATGAAATGGTTTCTCTCAGATGTGGGCTTCCTGGTACATCATATCACAAGACATGAGACAATATTGTGCAGAGGAAAACCAAAACCAACAAAAACACAAAAAAACCACCCCCAAACAAACAAAACCCCTAAACAAATCCACAGACATTTCTGTTTGTTGTTGGGTTTGTTCCAATTAACAAGAGCTACTGGCCTCCACACACTGCTATCTCAATGCTTGAATCAGATTCTACATTTATAAAAACCAAATAAATAAACATAGAACAATAGTAGTACCAAAATGTGGTTACTTCTGCTGTGGCAGAAATGTTGGTGGCAGATCTTTATCCAGCTAACCTTTAAACTACTGAACAGAAAGAGCAACCCACATAACCATGTTTTATATCTAGTTTGTGTAAACAAGGAATTTAATTCATAGATGAGGGAGATTTAAAAACCTTAACTATTAAATTGAATGTACAGGGGTTTGGATTTTGTTTAGTTGGGGTTTGAGTGTTGGTTCCCCAACCTACACACACCCATCTTTATATTTTTAAAGCATTATCTCAGTATTGTAACCCAGTTACACCATAGAATATTTTTTCACCTTTTCAAGTAAGTGTTGATAGTTAATTAAGCCATAGTATTGTAACCGGTGATACTGCTACATATTGAATCTAGACCCACCAGAGAGCAATTATGTCAAATGTTCTCATGATACCTTTTTCAAGTTTTGGTGTCTGCTTAATTCTTAAACTCACTAAAAGTGATTCATTCATACCCTAGCCTTTTGCTTATCAGTTTTTAGTGGGCACGTCAATCACATTGAACTTTGCCTGAGGAGAGGTTCACAGAGAATGCTATGACAATGCTATATTAGTGAAAAGGTACTTACTTTGAAGCAGTTTATCTTTCAGAAAGGTTTGAATAGAACAATAGGTCCAAGCAAAGCAAAAGTTATGAATACTACCTTAGTTTAGAACAATATTACAATTAACTGGTTTTATACTGCCTGCTCCTGCTCAGGCTGTAGTATGTAGGATACTCTTAGGACAGAGTACTGTAAATTTTTTTCTACCACATGCAAAGCAGTTCATTAAATGTGGTATGGTGTATGAGGACATTAATTTTCTTGTATTGTCTTCTGTCTTAGCTGCCTCTTTCGCAAAGTGTTCTCTGTCTTCATACTGTTTCCAGTTTGGTTTTTAGTGATTGTTTGAAATGGATGATATAATTTTTTGGGACCACGAAATAGTTGAAGTTAAAAGGGGCATCCAGAGGTAACCTGATCCAACAACCTTGCTCAGGCAGGCTGATCTCGAGCAAGCTGCCCAGGATTGTGTTTAGTTGGCTTTTGAGTTTCTACAAGAATGGAAACTCTACAACCTCTCAGGCAACCTGGTACAGGACTCACTCACTCTCACAGTTAGAAGGTATGTCCTGGACCCAGTATTTCAGCCACTTTTCAGTTCACTTTTCGTGTTTGCTCGTTCAGCCTATCCTTCTTCAACTTCTCCCTGTGAATCTCATGATGGGTGATGGTATTGAAATCCTTACTGAAGGTGAATCAGACAATATTCATTGTTCTGTCTGTATCTCCCAAGCCAGCCACTTCATCATAGCAGGTGATGAGTTTGGTCAAACAGAACTTCTCCTCAGTGAATTCAGTCTGACTGTTTCTGACCATGGTTTTGTTCTTCACTTTATTTAGTTGCTCCATGACTTTCCCGGGTTGGTTCCCTGGGCCTTCTTGATTGTCTTTCTTGAAGATAGAAGTGATATTTGCTTTCAAATATCCAGTGTTCAGGCACTTCTTCTAGTTACCATTATCCATCAAAGTGTATTGGAAGTGGCCTTGCAATAACATCTTCCAGTTCCCCTGGAACTCATGAGTGCACCTCATAAGGACTCATGGACTTAGGCATATCCAGTTCAATGAAGTAGTCTCAGACTTGATTCTCTTTCATGAAGGATAAGTTTTTAAAACTTTTGTACATGGAAATAATCTTGAAGCACCTCCTACGATGGCAGTATTCTCCACAAATAAGCTATTAACATTCTACTTCAAAGTATCTTGCATACAGAGAAAGTATTTGCAGAAACTTTTCTCAACAGGTTATAACTTTAACTTTTTGCAGGGCAGGACCAACTTCACTTTAATGCTATTTACATTATGATGTACAGAAGCTTACTTATGTGATTTATATCACTGAAATTCTTACTGTGCCTTGGAATATACCCATTTTTCTGACAGACATCAACATATGTTCTTATTCTTATTGCAATCCAGTGTTTGTGAAAGCTAAAAGCTTTTTTTTTTCGCCCTGAGTGAAAGATATATCTAAACATCTTTTTATTGTTTGAAGAAATTTGGGAAAATGCCCTGTACAATAAACATCTTAGTCATGCTTCTACATATGAAAAAGAGGGCAGCACAGAAATTCTACCAGATACCTCCTGTGATAGAGGAAAATAAGGCAGAGAAAGCTGACACAACTTTCTACTG
The DNA here is from genome assembly GCA_013400475.1 of Tricholaema leucomelas. NCBI lineage: Eukaryota > Metazoa > Chordata > Aves > Piciformes > Lybiidae > Tricholaema lacrymosa > Tricholaema leucomelas. The sequence goes on along the minus strand of WAAF01001994.1, from coordinate 661,524 downwards.
TAAATTTAAAGTTGTGATGCTACTTATTAGTCTAATAATAATAGGTTAGAAACCATAACTTTTATGGTTAGCTATACACATTCACTTGTAAATCTTTTTGCTTTTCAAGGTTTGTTTTTTTTTCAAGGTTTTTTAACCTTGAATTTCTGCATTCTTTCAAATCTCTATGATTTATGAGCTCTTTACTTTTGGTCCCCTCTCTTCATCTGATTGCGCAGACTATTTTAGATCTGAATTCTAACTAATAATGCCATAAGGTATAAATCTAAATGTTCTATAATCTGTAATGACTTGTTAGGAGTCACTGAGAGCTTCTGGAATATAAGGAAAGTTTAGGAGCAACTTGTATTTTAAACTGACAATAGCACAGAATGTGAAGGTGCCCAAAGTGTTTACAAAATCAAGCTGTTATCCATTTCTACTCTATGAAAATTACTTTCTATGAAATATTCATGATATAGTCAAAGCCATTTTTTCTTGAAATTGTTTTTACTAAATATTCAAGGCTAAGGAAATCAGACATTGATCAATCTGACATCTGTGTTTTACTCAAAAATACTAATTTTGAAGCATTTCTTGTGTTTAAAAGCTGATTAAAGTGTTAATGTTAGCTTAGAGATAAAATGCTGCAAGGATGCATTTTTTCAATATTTACAGACATGGGTAGAATTTTTTTTGACAGTATTTTTTTTGATCAATATAAATAATTTATTTTGAATTCAGATCAACAGGAAAAAGAAATCCTTCCTTAAAATTTCAAGGTTGCAGTCAGCACCTTGCATGGGAAGGTTATACTGCATGGGAGAACTTACTGTGCTCTTCTTTTCCTTAACTTTGAAGGACAGAGAGATGAGACTACTCATTTATCACTGGGACAATTCCAAGGAATAAATCAGTCTTAGAAGTGTCTTCCCAGATCTCATAGGGAAGCCTGCCTGAAGTTCAAGAATATGAGCATGGATTAGAAAAACAAACAAACAAAACCTCCAAACAAATAAAACAACAATAAAACCCCAACAAACCAAAACACTTTCATAGGTGATAAATCTTCACATGTATGCTGTTGTTCACAATCAAGTTTATGTGGTTCAAGTGGTATTAGCTTCCATGCAAGCAAAACCTGCCTGATGTGCAGCTGCCAAATCAGTGGCAGTAAAGGCGTTTGAGTGGCTTGTGTTAAAATCGTAAATACATTGAGCAAAGCTTTCTGTGCATATACCACAGGGTACAGGTATTTGTCCTCTGTCTTCCTCAGAGTGAGTAAAGTGCAGGTGGGTTTCCTTGAGTAAAACATTGTACAGAGGATTTAAGGCTGTCATAGCCCATAACTTGGTGTTGCTAATCATGGAACTAATCCCAAGACTAGACCCACAAATGGAATTAAAATGTGCATCCAGTTACTATGTTATTTCTTCTTCGTCAAAAACCTTAGACCTGGTAGATGCAGTTACTTTACGTAGCTAAAACTCCAACACCACTTAAAACATTCACAAGGATGGTTAGGAGCATTGCTGTGAACAGAGTCAGTTCTGCTGAAGGACTGTGTCTTGAAAGGAGATGTGGAAGGGATTAGGAATTAAACTGTTCAGACTGTTGTCCTTCCTGTTGATTCTGTTTCTGTTCGGTACCTCAATAAGGAGGTTTATCTTTCCTTAGTTGTCAGTTTTATCTCGAAGCACACTAAAATAAGCAGAGTAAGAACAAAACAAGGGTAGAGGGGTGGGGGAAGGTGTTTTCCTCTAGTTGACTTCATTTTGCTTTTATTTCTGCACTTATTTTTAAACTTGCATTTTATGACACTTTCTTGCTATTTTCACACCTAAGATTTAATGTTACAGATTATTTTCATGATGCAAAAATTACCAACGTGTTTTTGATTTTCATCCAGTGTACCTCAAAGATCAAGAACAACTTGAAAATCATCTCTAATGCAGAGTAGCTTTATTTTTAGCTTTTTGTTAGACATTGTGTGGTCTACTTTTTTTCCTGCTATTGTTCTACTTTGTTTCATTCTTTGTTAAATAATAGAAGGTGCTAATGGGAAATTGTCTTAAAAGCTACGTGTTGGTGTGGTATAATGTCTTAAATTCTAATCCTTCATTTGGTTTTATTGTTATTAATTAACAGAAGTTAACTAATATAACCTTTGAATCAGCTGAAAGATTAAGACTTTAATGGTATTTGTGTATTTCTGTCTTTGCAGTAGGATAGAATTTGCTACTCAAATATTGGAGGGAAAAAAAAAAAATCTAGTTTTGAATTTATAAATTTTCTGGGAAGGAAAAACAAACAAACAAAACCAAAACAGGAAACAAACAAAGCAACAGCAACAAAATAATCCCAAACCACAGCAAAATAGAAAAAAAAAACCAAACCACCAACAACAAAACAAAAGCAAAACAAATCCGTACACAAGCCAAAATTAGTTAAAACAAAGCCAGATAAATAACCCCCTTCACACACACATACACATCAAAAAAAAAAACAACCCACAACAACAAAACCTTAAACACTCCCCTCAAACAAATGAAGAAAAAAAAAACAAAACCTAAACCCAAAACTCAGTAAGTTATCTCCTTGAGTCACAGAAAATGTCAGTGCAGTCCTGGAAAAATTGTTCCAGAATGAGATACGTTGCTCATATTGTCTAATTAATGTTGATTTATATTTCTCTATTAATTTAAATGGATCGTATGTACAACTCTATTGAATGAGCCCTGCTGTATCTGTGGAAGCATGAAAGAGAGATGAGGGACAGATGTACTGTTGCTAGTGGTATTTTTGTTCTGAGGGAAGATAAATGTCAGAAGGGAAACATACTGTGCAACCATGTTCTTAAGGTAGTTGCTATAAATAATTTGATAACTAAACTGTTTTAGTTACTCCAAGTGGAAGAGATTATTGCCATCCTCAGTAACAGTAGTTAATGCTAAATAGCACTAATCTTAAAGCTTTTAAAGAAGGTGTTACACTGGACAATGTGGTTCTGCTAGTATCTTGCACTCCTCTCCATAGTATTTCAAGTTTCTTGATGCAAAAATCATAAAAGGAATTTAAAAAAACACAACGTTTTAAACCAAAATTCAGTGCAGGAAACCCAAAAATAGTAGAAAATTTGAAATATCCTCATCTGCAATAGCTACCACTAGAGAATAAATAAATATTAGCACAACTCTTGTGTGTCTAATCAGGCTAAAACGTTAGCTGCTGAGACATGTCAGGCAGTGTTCTCGGACACCCTGAGTCTACTTAACAAGGCCAAGTGTAAAGTTCTGCACCTGGGTCGGTGTAATCTCAGGCACAGATACAGGCTGGGTGGTGAATGGCTGAGAGCAGCCCTGAGGAAAAGGACCTGGGGGTCTGGGTCGATGAGAAGCTCAACATGAGCCGGCAGTGTGCACATGCAGCCCAGACAGCAACCCTGTGCTGGGCTGCATCAAGAGAAGTGTGGCCAGCAGGGCAAGGGTGGGGATTCTCCCCCTTTACTCTGCTCTTGTCAGACCCCACCTGGAGTACTGTGTGCAGTTCTGGAGCCCCCAACACAAGAAGGACATGGAACTGCTGGAGCGGGTCCAGAGGAGAGCCACAAAGATGATCAGAGGGCTGCAGCAGCTCTGCTATGAGGACAGGCTGAGAGAGTTGGGGCTCTTCAGCCTGGAGAAGAGAAAGCTTCGAGGAGACCTTAGAGTGGCTTTCCAGTATCTGAAGGGAGCCTACAGGAAAGCTGGGGAGGGACTATTTACACGGTCTAGTAATGTTAGGACGAGGGGGAATGGGTTTAAGCTGGAAGAGGGGAGATTCCGACTGGATGTTAGGAGGAAGTTCTTTACAGTGAGGGTGGTAAGACACTGGAACAGGTTGCCCAGGGAGGTTGTGGATGCTTCCACCCTGGAGGCATTTAAAGCCAGGCTGGATGAGGCCTTGAGCAACCTGCTCTAGTGGGAGGTGTCCCTGCCTATGGTGGGGGGTTGGAGCTGGATGATCCTTAAGGTCCCTTCCAACCTAAACCATTCTATGATTCTATGATACTTACAGAGGCTCTGTAGAGTCCTAGATGAGAAAGCTTTCTTTCAGTTTACTTGACAAGTAAATACTGATGAGAACAGAAATTTCCTCTAATATTAGATAAAGTCTGTTTATATGAGTGACAACCTAAGACACTGTTACCCTCTTGTCTAAGAATTTCTGCAGTCATGAAAGAAATGCAAGGCATTTACGTGAACTTTAGGACAGATGGAAATGTATCTAAGTATCCATCCTTTGGTAATGACTGGAAGACAAAACATGCACCTACTTTTCACACTTAACTGTTTTGTCTGACTTCTGGAATGAAACAGTCAAGTATGTTTTTCAGTAGCTGCATGTGTCTTGGCTATGATATCAAATATCTCACAACGGATAATGAGTCTTGATTTGAGTTACTTTAACCTTATGAAGTTCATAAGAGGGTGAAATGAGAAGATATTTTGGAGTTGCTGCAAACAATCATGAGTGATCTATGGAGTTGAGTTTCCATCTAGGATGAGACAATAATAGAAAAATCTTTGAATTTATGTCTCTGGTATATAATTTTCTGGTTTATAATTTTCTCTAGGTGTCAGACAGATTTTGTTAATATCCAGCTCAGAGAGAAGGCAGCACGAAAACACATCAAACACAGAAAGCTCTAAAGGGCAACATTAAAACAAAATAGACCCACACAAAATAGTTTGAAATCTGTAAAAAACTATGATGTATTTTGTCTTCATTATTTATTTCTAGTTAGTGCTATTTGTCACCCTTTTTTCATCCTTCAGGCAATTAAACTACATTCATCAGAGACAGACACGATCAAAGACGTGCAGTTTTCTGCTTCCACAGGATAAAGTAACCTTCTGATTGTAAACATTACAAGACCACAAACAAAGAATTTCTATTAAACTATGATTACTATGTTGGCAGAAAAAAAAAAACACAACCCTGTGTGTAATTTTGAGAATATTAATAATTTTTCTGTGATCCTTTTTGAATTCACTTTATTTTCTGGACAAAGCAATTAAGACCCAGAAAGTGATGACTGATATTTTCTTAGTGATTTTTCTAAGAGTTATTTCAGACCACTGAGGTTTGCTAGTGTCAACTAAGTTAAAGTAAGTAAATACTAATAACACTTTTTCATTTTTGTTAACATTCTTTTCTAGCAACAACCTATGTTAACAAGTGACCAGAACAAGCAAATCTACAAATGAAATAGTTATTGCTTGTACAGATACAAAAAGTAACTCTAAGTTCCTTTTGCCTTAGAATTAGAATCACAGAATCAGTCAGGGTTGGAAGGGACCACAACGATCATCTAGTTCTAACCCCCCCTGCCATGGACGGGGGCACCCTACCCTTCGAAGAACATGATGTAGTTTCCTTTTATGTAGTTTCCTTTTTCATTGCATTGTAGATCTTAATACAAGATCTTCTGTAGATCTTCCTCACTATTCTTGCTTTATGCAGCTTTGTTTTAAACTCTTCCTTTGTTTGATGGCCCAAAGTCAGCAACTTTCTGGCCCCCATCCGTTTTTTTTAGAGCCATTCATGATCCACCACTCCGTGGAAGTTGATGTTCCTCTCCTTTTCTTCTCCTTGTCAGCAGTAGCTGTCAAGCTTATTGCTTCATCTGCTGACAGCAAAAGTAAAGTTATGGTGTACTGAAACTTTGAAGTGAGTGATGTGAGATATGATGACTGCTGCCACCGAAGTGTGAAAGTGCAGCACCTAATCATGTTATGCTGTTGCTTAGCCAGAACAGGAGGAAACTTTTGGGTTCTATGCAATTTTTTAACACCTTGAAAACAAGGAGCGAGGGATACTTGGAAGGGGCAGAAATCCAGAGATTCAGACTTTAAACCTGGAGTTGGAACTTACTGCTTTATGTAGTGAACTGAGTCCTCTGCTAAAAAACATATTTTCAGCCAGTTGTGCCTGTTAATGACTGATAGGTTCAGTACTTTGCCTTCCAATCACCGAATGCTCTCCTGGTGGTCTTGTGCTAACATCTGTGGGTTAAGTGGCATATAAGAAGTGAAAAGTGCGGTTGTTATCTCCAGTATGCCAGGACTTATTTTATGGGATTGATTAATCACAGCATCATATACTGGATGAGGTTGGAAGGGATGTCTACTATAATCCCTCTGCTCAGGTGGTATGACTTAAAGGAGTCTGCCCAGGATTGTTTCCAGGAAGCTGTTGAATATCTACAAGGACACAAACTCCACAACTTGTTTGGGCAACCTCCTAAAGGGCTTAGTCACCCACACAGTTAAAAGGTGTTTCCTAATATTCAGAGGGACCCTCCTGTGTTTCAGTCTGAGGCCATCGCCTCTTGTCTTGTCACAGCACACCAGTGGAAAGAGCTTGGCTCTGTCTTTGCACCCTCCTTTCAGATGTTTATACGTGTTGAAACAATCCCACTGGGTCTTGTCTTTTCAAGACTAAACAGTCCTTACTCTCTCAGGCTTTCCTCCATAATGGAGAAGCTTCAGTTCCTTAATCATATTTTCAGCCCCTCACTGCCCACTCTCCAGTAGCTCTATAGCTGTCTTGTACTGGGAAACCCAGAAATGGATGCAGTACTTTAAATCAGTAGTTTGAGTACAAGTAATCTCTGCATGATTTACCTAATTTAAATTGAAAGAAGTAGAATAAGGTAAAAAATATCTGGAGTGATTTCAATAGAGATGATAGAAAGCCTGATGGTATGGATTATTATTGGTGTTTATTATTTAACACACATCTGTGTTTTACAATTCTAAACTTGAATAAAAGGGTGAATGAAAGAGATCCCCTAGGATTATCTGTTTTGCTTTTGATACTGAAAGCTGCCAATCTTTAACTGTACTAAATACTCTGTTATAGCAAGCACCATGTTATTATGAAGGAACTCCCTTACAAAAAGATATGTTTTTCTTATCTGTACTGCTTAGTTTTAATTAAAAGCTTACTGTGTTAGAACAGTCCTTTGCAATAATTAATTTACTTCATTGTTACCTGCAGGTATATAAATTTAAAGTAAGGAAAGAAAAGTACAAGAATTGCTGCTCAGAAAGGCAATAATTGTATGGATGAGTAGATAAATCTATTTATGTGCACTGCATATTATTAAAAATCATTGTTTTCAGGCATGGCTTTTGGTATCATTTATTTGGTGCCATTTCTTCAGGCTAGATTAAATAATGTATATGTCAGTTGATTTGGTAAATTGTGGTCATATGATATTTTTAACACTGACAGTATCTCGTGTTGCTGTTACAGTGACAGTCATTTAGATGCTTGCACACAGCTTTTCCACTTTCTGCAATGCTGAAGAGGTTCACTGATTCCCCAGTGAAGCAAATAAAACATTTCTCATAGCATAAAACAGATGCTAAATTCTTTGGCAAGCTATATGGAAAATTCTGATTGTTTTAAGATTGCAAGGCACAACATGGCCAAACTGGTGAACTCTTACCAGCTACCTTAGGCAGTCTGCTGAAAATGCATTAATACCTATGAGGAAAACCATCAGGCTCTCAGAAGTACTAGAAAGCAATAAATCCATCACTGTGCATGGTGTGACAGAGGTTTCTTGTTGTTATTTGTTTGTTTGGGGGAGGGGGGGTTTGGTTTGTTGATTGGTTTGGAATTTTTTTGTCTGTTTTGGCAGGGGAGCGTGTGTGGTTTGCGAGGTTTGTTTGGTTTGTTGTTGTTGTTGTGTTTTGTTGTTGTATTTCCTATAGACAAGCTACCTCACAGAAAGAGTGCAGGAAATAGTTTTTCTCTGCTAGGAGACTGGGGAAAATGTAAACAAACATCTTGGTCCATTAGAACTTTGGTTTTCAATGACCGTATTTTATGTTTAGTGGGAGAAAATGATTTAGTTATTATGGTGTTTTATGCAGTTGATTCAGGTATAGATTTTGTAGCTGCTCTAGAAGATGGATGTTTGGACTCTTTTCTAATGACTTAATACCTTAACGAAACAACATCACATGTTCTTGTGTTTCTGTGTTTTAGTATTTCTCTTCTTTAACTGAACTTGTTTAAAAGAGAGAAAAGAAAAAAAAAAAACAAAAACAAAAACCACAAACCTAATTCCACTCAGCCTCATTTGCCATAACATTGTGCATGATTAATTGCTTTTGCATGATTGACTGGAGGGCAAAAATAGCCCAATAGTTTATGGCCATCTAACTGTAACAAAATCCTAAACCAAACAGAAAACATAAATCAAGAAACAAAAGTCAACCTTGAAATTCTGGATGGCTTCAAGTTACATGTCTCTCTATGCAATGGTACCTCTCTCTGACACCTCTTCTCATTTTTGACTATGGAGAGAGAGGTATTTGTCACGTTAAGGGGGAGATGTCTGTCTGTCTGTCTGTCTGAGTCCAGGACTGCTGCTGGAACTGTTTGGCAAAATGAACATCTTCCTCTCTTTCAAGTACCCCAATAAGGACTTGCTGTGACACAAGTTCAGAAAGTTAAAGCAATTATACCATTTGATTGTTCAAAGCAACAGGTACACGATTCAGAATTGCCAGTGATTAAAGGCACTCACTGCGAGATGATTTCAAGTTAATAAATCCTGGGAAACATCTGATGGAGTCAGAGATTCACACCTTTGCAGTAGCTCTAGTGCAATAAAAGTGCATCAAAAGTTAAGATGTATATTGAAGGTGCAGTTCTTACCAAGAAAGGGTTTCCCCGTCCTGGATGGAGAAAAAAGGAGTACAGTCCATTGACTCTCCTCACCTTTGTCTTTCCTCCCAGCAGCAGCTGCTGTGGCTGGTAGTGGTGCTGCTGGCCCATGCTGCACCCTCCTTGATGGCCCCAGCACGGGTACCAGTGGCTTGCACAAGATACATGTCCCTCTCATGGGTTTTATACACTAGCTCAAGTTGTTCCTGCCTTCTGTGATGTTTATTATGATTTGGGAGGAAAGTTGAGTAACATGATCATATATGTTTAATATGTACTTGATTTTCCTCATTAACATATTGCGAGGTGTCAACTTTAAAACTGCACTTAAAGTTCTTTGCTCAGGCACCTTGGCCCTTAAAATCTGCTTTGAAGTTGATTGTTTATGGTGGTTGAGCCCTGTTTCATCAGTTTTAGCCAAAACAGGGCCATCTTATCTTCAAAAGACTCCCTCCTTCAGCTCTTTGGCAGACTAGCTTCATGAATCTGGATTTAACATAGACACCTGCTGATTGTAAATGACTTTGGCCCAGAAGTGTGCTAAATCAACTTGCTTTCCTGTCCCATGGCTACCTAGGCTCTTTTCCTTCAATACTATACTACAACGTTGGGTACTTTCTCAACACAAGCAACAAGTAATGAACAGATTCTTCAAAACCTAGCTAACAGAGTAAGAAAAGATGCAAAGAATAAATTGTGTCCACCTTCTCTAAGGAGAAGGAAAAAGATCCACTTAACAGTACATAATATTTTCAAGCTATGAGGAGGAAAAATTAAGGATCATCCAAGGCTGAATTTCTTATATTGTTCACAAAGCCTAAGGGAAATACTTGGTGGTAAAAGTGAGCAGATTGTTGGTGAGACAAATTCACAGCTCCAGAGTGCTTGGGGACTGTGGAAGAACCATATTTGTAGATACAGGGTTATGCTGTGATACAGTGGGTGCTGTAACCAACTCCTTTTGAATCTGCTCTTACCCTTCATAGGTCTGACCACACTTCCACATTTTGGAAGTTGACTTGTGTAGCTTCAGTGACCTTGGGTGAGGAGTTCTTATTACACTGAGACCTATGCTAGTGTTTCTAGGGCCCACTGGTCTTTTAAGGCTGAAATTTGAATATGCAGAGAATACTGAATGTTAAGCATACACTACAATAGAAATGCTGTGGGAAGGTTAATTCATATCTTCTTTTAGATTTATTTTTCACATTTCCAGTAGACGTCACGTCAAGAAACGAGCTCACTTCTGTGTTACCCTTTTTACTGCATAAATTCTGTTACTGAAATAAACATTTATCATAGTTCATTTATTCAGTAATTTTAGCATTTCTTTTCTTTCAGTAACTTCTGGTGAAACTGTTGCTGTGGATACACAAACCAGGGTAACCAAGGAAACCACCACCTTCAAACCAGAAATGCCATCTTCTGTGCTTTTGGAGGTTCCAGCCTTGGCTGACTTCAATAAGGCATGGGCAGAACTCACTGACTGGCTTTCTCAACTGGATCGAGAGATAAAATCTCAAAGAGTGATAGTAGGTGATCTTGATGATATCAACGACATGATCATCAAACAAAAGGTATGAGAAACACCCACTTATTAAGTTGAAAGCCTCGTGGTCTTTATTCTGTATCAAATAATTTCAACAAGGAACACAGGAGAGATGTTAGATTGCAGTATCTGTGGTTGTTACTTAAGGTGCTTTATCCCATAAACACAATTATTGGATTAAAGACGTTAAGAAAATTAATTGAGGGGGAAAAAAGAGTATTTAATAATTTATCTGGCATTTAAGTCAGATCTCTTTATCTTTCTATTGCTTGTGCTGACTGTGTCATAAGACTATGCAAGCCAGTGGTTGAAATAGAAAGCTTGTGAGAAAAAAGCAATTGCGTAGTATGCTCCAGTCTGCCAGGAGGAAAGATAGTCTGTTTTGTAACTTTTCTTGTGTTGTTTCTGTAATAACTTTGAGAGGCTTACATTCTGATGCTTTTGAGTTATGAGAAGCTCCTCAGCCATGTTAAAGAAAAGAACAGCTCATTATCACAAGTGTTTTGTCAGCTAAACTGCATCAATGTCAACCTTTGAAAACGCTGGGGAAAATTAAAAAAAAAGAGAGAATATATGTGCAAGTTTAAAAGAAAGGAAAAAAAAAGAAGGCTAAAGTAGTAATAAAAACTAATTTGACATCATACAGCTTGAAAGTAATTACCTGCCTTCTAGTTCTAACACTGCTCAATATAAAAGATTTGGCTTGCCTGTGCAAAACTTTTCACTGTTAAATTTCCACACAGCTCTTTTCTAAGCTGAGTGTAGGACTCTCCATTATAAAATTCCTCTTCCTCCTCCGAAAAAAAGTCTGATTTATTTTGTGGAAAATACTGACATTCTTGTTTTGTTTCATAAAGTTGAAAGAAAAGGAGAAACAATGGATATATTTTGCCTAGTATCTGTACTGAACATTAATATGCAGCTGTCTTATATAAGTAATTCTGCTTGTTTTCTTGTATACATCTTTTTATTTTATGTTATATCTCAATATCATCTACACAGGACACCAGATTATAGCATTTGAAAAGATTGAGGGCCAAAGATGTACATTATCTTCTCAGCTTTTTCAGAATCATTTTCATTTTAAAATCTTCTCAGCTTTTTCAGAATCATTTTCGTTTTAAAAATGTTATGTTGTCAGATACCTGTGTCAGAATTTTTATTAGCATGTTACTCTGTAAGGCAAAATCCTTAGCTCATTTCTTTCAGGAGATGTCTTTCTGCTAAGTGTGAGATCAAATTATTAACTCTCTACAATTTCAATTAATTTTGTATGCTTTTAAAAATTAACTGGTTTATATCTGCCTTTAAACTTAACTGAAGGCTAAAATATTTTTTGGTGGTTAAGGCAGCAGTCTTGTAGTCTTCCTCTACTTCTGTTCCTGGCTGGATAGCCCTGTCTCTTTCTAGAGTACCACGCTGTGTCGGTAACAAAACCAGCAGGAAAACTCTTTTTTGTTGTGCTTACCTCTCTAATTGGCCGTGCAACAGAATGTGACATTTAATATACTCTCTGATGAAATGGAAGAATCAATCTCTAAATATAGACTGGCATTCTGTTAACTGGCTCTCTCTTCTCTAATGGTCCTCTTAATACATGGAAATGAACATAAGGAGACTTTGATTCTGCTCCTAAATCTCTCACTGTATTACTGGGTGAGATGAGCAGATAAAATTTACAAAGTGCTGGGAGAACTTTAGGTTTCTCAAACAAAACCCCTGCTTTCTAATGCATGGAGTGTCTGCAGCAGTATGTGAGCTGATGAAGTTGGCTAGACTGAAAAGCCAGGCCCAATATGATCTAAATTAGAAATCCAAAAATAGTGCTTACCTCCCCAGATCTGTGTATATTTGGTAAAAGGGTGTAGTCATACTTCTCCTGTGGTTGTGATGTAGAAGTCATTGAAAGTCATAGCATTGCATTCTGCTTTTTTTAGAGAGTTTGTTGTACCTCTACAAGGATCTCAGTAAAATTTCATAGGAGTAGATTGACCTTTTTCATTTTCCTTTCTTTTTCTTTTTTTTTTTTGGTCATCTTTTTTACTTAAGGGGTAAAATACCACAGCTGAATACTTGCTTTATAAAAGTTTATCACTGTAAAGATACATGCTTCTAAAAGGCTGTTTCATTATAGCACATCTCTGGTTCCTCATCCACTTCCAACTGTTAGTCCTGTTGGTACATTACCAAGTTCTTCCTGTTTCCATTTAATATTTCTTTCAAAACAGAGAACCAAGAGCGAAATCAAAGTGTCAAGGTAAACATTTTGAAAGCAAAGAAATCCCATATTTAGCAACATATGTAATAAGACATTTTCCAAATTACCCAGGTAAAAATAAGTGACCTTAGATTGACCCTTCTTTCACAGCAGCATGTAATTTTGTTGAAGCTCTGACTCTCAGGGCATTTTGGTTAAGTTTGTTTCAATCTGATTCTGTCACAGGAATAACTGCCAATAACTCTGACATATTTTTCCTTCACAAAAGTTTAAGGCATCATTAGCCCCAGTTTGAACTTCACTTAGAGGTGATCACAGTGAGTTGGTACTCTTGTGTGAATAGCATTTACAAAGGTTAATTATGGGGAGAAAAAAAAAAAAAGACAAAAAACAGCTATTGTAAAAAAAAATTGTTTTAGTGACAGCTTCCCTTTAATGAAAGACACAATGCAACTTAAATTTCCCTAGGTGGTGCAGAATCACAGAATGTTAGGGGTTGGAAGTGACCTAGAAATACCATCAACACCACTGCAGAGCAGGATCACCTAGAGCAGATCACACAAGAACATACCTAGATGGGTTTTGAATATCTCCAGAGAGGTAGCCCTCTGGACAGCCTGTTCCAGTGTTCTGTCACCCTCACAGTGAATTTTTTTTTCCTCTTGTTTCCATGGGATTTGCTATGCCTCAGCTTCCACCCATTGTCCTTTATCCTGTCATTGGGCGTCACCAAGAAGTGCCTGACTCCGTTCTCTTGACATTATTTTCTTTCCACAGACAATGATCTAATTTCTCTCAGTAAAATATTCCCGTTAGCCTCAAACCAGCGCACTCACCCTTTACATATTTATAGACATTAATGTAGTCACCTCTCAGTCTCCTCTTTTCCAAACTAAAGAGCCTCAGCTCCCTCTGTCTTTCCTTGTCAGGAAGATGTTCCACTGCCTTTGTGGCTCTGCACTGGACTCTTTTCAAGCAGTTCCCTGAGGTTCTTCTTGAACTGAAAGGTCCAGAACTGTACACAGTATTCCAGATGCAACCTCAACAGGGCAGAGTAGAGGGGGAGGAGAACCTCTCTCGACCTACTACCCACAACCCGTCTAACACCCTTAGAATGGCATTGGCCTTCTTGGCCACAAGAGCAGATTGCTGGCTTGTGGTCAACCTTCCATCCTTCTGTAGTGGTGAAACAATGGAACAGATTGCCCAGGGAGGTTGTGTATGCTCTCTCCTTGGGAGGGAGATGTTTGAGGCCAGGTTGGATGAGGCCTTGAGCAACCTGTTCTAGTGAGAGGTGTCCCTGCCTATGGTGGGGGGGTTGGAACTAGATGATCTTTGAGGTTCCTTCAAACCTAAACCATTATATGATTCCATCCACTAGGACCCTCAGTGGACTTTCCCCTTCACTGCTCTCCAACAGGGCAGTTGGAGGTACTAGGTAGTAAAAGGAGCATAGTGAAAGAGCAGCATAATGGCTGCTCATTTCAGACATCTACAGCAAACTTTTCTGTTGGTTGAATAGTACAGATCTGTTTCACGCAGCGGCATGCGTATTTTAGTCATCTATATTTGTACGTATCTTGTTGAATTCTGCATAATTAAACTAGAAGATACTAAAAAGTGCATGGTAAAGAAATTCAGTATTACATTAGCATCATCCAGGTTTTCATTAGAGGAAAAAAATATGATCTTTTTCTCATTTGTTTGAAGATTGATGTTTTGCATGGTTTGATACTTGAAAAAAATAAATGTAAGGCAGGCTGACAAGAGACTCATATGTTGTTTCTTTAGACACCCTTAGTCTGCAAGTAAAGTTCACAAGAAACATGGAGAATATATAATATGCCAAGATGTAAGCTGGTGAGAGACATGAAAGAATATGCCTTACACTGCTGCTTTATTTCACTGTCCTTATTTCAGAACAATCAAGATGTTTGATACTTGAGGTCAGGTGGGGGCTCTTCATGAAAGAGAGTGCTGTGGACAGAGGACCAGGATAATAATGTAGCATATTGCTACATTACTGAAAAATGGAAGCCTCTTCTGTGAAGAGAAAGATTGAGAGAACTGAAGCTAATTGGAGAAGTCTGAGAGAGGATCTTATCCTCTCTAAATATCTGAGGGATGAGTGCCAAGCGGATGGGGCCAGCCTCTTTGTGGTGGTGCCCAGCGATAGGACAAGGAATAACAGGTACAAGATAGAATGCTGGAGGTTTCAGCTCAACATGGTGAGGCTGCTCTTTATAGTAAGGGTGACGGAGCACTGAAACAGTCTGCCCAGATAGGTTGTGGAGTGTCCTCTAGAGACTTTCAAAACCTGCCTCAGTGCATTCCTGCGTGGCCTGCCCTGGGTGATCCTTCTCTGACGGGGTGGGGGGGGGTTGAACTTGATGATCTCTGGAGGTCCCTTCCAACCTCTAGTGTTCTTTGATTCTGTGCTTTTTGTTTAAGATGCCAAGAAGCTTTTACCCAGAATCTCTGCTTTTGCATCATTGTATTTTGAGGAAGGTTTGCAGTAGGAATAGAGGTCTACTAAAAGCAGTAAACAATGGAGGATGTGCAAATCATGAAGATAATTAACAATGCTATAATCTCCTCAATTTTGAGTTCTGTCTGTGGCTTTTACCAAGGCATGCTGTCCACCCAAACTTTTTGTAGTCTGTGTTATTGAAAACATGGCCTTCATTAGTACTGGGTGAACAGAGATTTTATTTAGCAAAAATGAATCAATATTACTAAAGAGGTTGACTTTGAACAATTTTCAGTGCTTATCGTGCTTCAGTGCTTGTTGGATCTAAGAGTATAGGTTGAGTTTGCAGTATTAGGTGCAGTGAAGGGCATTAATCTGAAAAAAATTGCATTTATGTAGAATGAGACCTACAGCTAAGACAGTCACTGAGATTTCAAAGAGAGAAAAAATACTTTTAGATAATGATTTGTGTCATCCTAAGGTAGTCATCAACAAAGATTCAGGGAATTGGTTTCTACTCAATAATTTTGTCACTATTCAAAAAGTAGATTTGATTGTCTGTCAGCTAGGGAGGTTAAATAAAAATTGGAATGAGGAGATTGTTTTCATTATTAATTACTGAATTGATTTTTGTCAATAGCTGAGGATTTTTTATATCTGAAGTAGCTGTTAAGGAAAAAATATTTATTTATAAATTATGCAATTAAGAGATTTCAGATGGAAGAGTAAGTTTAGCTGACATTCTCCTTTTTCTTTAGTAATCTTTATCCTTCCTTGTTGTTACATATCATGCATTTCAGCAAACAGCTTTATAAATACACATACATTTTCATAAATAACCTTGCTATTAATATTCTGATAGTGTAGAAACAAAAAATACTGTGCAAAATATTTTCCAACATAATTTTTTTATGGAAATAGAAAGGTTGGGGGTTTTTTTTGTTTGTTGTTATTTGTTTTTTTATAAGAAGCCACTGTCATTGTCAAATTAAAATTTTTACTTCTACATTACAGGATATGAATCAGTGCACTCTATATATTGTGTTGAAAGAAAAATTGTGGTTGCAGTAATAGACAATGCTTTCTGATATTATAGTTTATATCAGAAGTATAGGATGAAATTCTCAACATTTAGTACAATATACTTCAAGCTCCATAGAGATTTGTGGAAGTTTCTTGTTAGTGACATGTGTACCACAAGGCCCATATAGCACATCTTCAGATAATACAGTGTTGAAGAACGTCATAGAAGATTTTACACTTGGAGATGGATGTTTTCCAGTTTAGTATTTTGATGCACTTAAAGAGAACAGTTCTCCAGTCCAGAATCCAAGTATGATAGCAGTAAGTTGGGAACTGACATTCATACTTTCAGAATCAGTCTTCAGGAGTGTATTTGCCTCATGCTTCACGCAGTGCTGTCGTGCTGCTTAGAGGGTTGTTTCCAAAGCTTCATATTCTGTAGGATCTTCTATTTGCATAGGAAGAAACAGCTGCAGACAGTCCCTGGGGAACTGTTGGACCAGGATCAACTAGCTCCCAAAACAGGACTGGAGCTGAAACTGCTTCTGCAGCATGTAGGAGGGTTCATTGGCATTTTTGTACACCTTCTCCAACAGCAGGCCCTTACACATGATTTTCTGGTTTAAATAGTGTGCAAAACCTCCTTTATATCTACAAATTTTACCATAGATTTATTCCCTTAGTAAAATATTGTCATTTTATATAGAGTTCAGAGTGTTATTGTTCCATTTAAGATGGGATGTCTGACAAAATTCTTACTTTATACTGTGCCATGCCGTTAGACTTTTAAAATTAATTCTAATTTATGAGAAGAGCTGGAAGGCTGGTTTCAGTTTTAGAAGTGAGTAAAAAAGACTAATAAATGAGGTTTCTAAATATATTAGAAAAAGTTAGAACTACAAGGTTTGCATGCTGAGAGATTTTATCTTTTTTACAGAGTGGAAGAAAATGAAAAAATGTCTGTCAGCCTTTAAGCTTATTCTTGAAGGTTAGGAAGTACAGCAGGATGCTCTAGAAACCCTGGAAATCAGAGTCTTTAAAGGGGAAAGGGAAGAAAAAAGGGAAAATACATAATCTATTAATCTGAAAATTGGACCTCCAGGGATATAGAATACATGTCAGGAGACTTTTTTTAGTGCCTTGTTGCACATAAAGAAAACTGGTGCTTTAAAATAGCTTGGTCAGCTCATTGCAGTATGTTAGAGACTATGTGTCTGTTTGTTTTCTGCAGCAGTAAAAAAAGCTGTCTAAACACTGTCTTTTACAAAGTGATTAACAGCCATTCCCTTATTTCTGTCTAAAGTTAATCACTAGGACGTGCATAAAAATTTTACCTCTAAGGATCTGGTTCTAAAGTCATTGAAGTAAAAGAGGTACTTTCATCATGTTTCAATTAGTTTTCAGTCAGGCTATAAATCATCAAAAGAAAAAGAAAAAAACCCAATCAAATAAAAACCTCAACTTTGTTTTGCTTTTGCTTTCATTGAAGTACCATGAAATAATTTTGGCGTTTAGGTGTTTTGGGGGGTGTCCGTTACTTAGTAGTGGTTTGTGCTAGTTTGAGCCTAGCTAGAATGTTTTGGTGAGAGGGACTAAATCATAGGCTGTGAAATGAAAACAATGGTGATGTCTGCTTCGCTCACAGTCTTGCTGAGATGTGTGAAAAAGAAAAGCAAAACATAGATTAGGTCACTTGCTCACTTCACTCTGGGCTTTGCTCTCTGCTCTTTGCCTGCTGGGGAGCTGGGACTGCTGGCTGAGCTCCATCTTGCTTTCTGACCTCACCCTCCATTTGCTTTTGGCTGATTCACCTTTGCTTCTTAATCCCCCTGGCCAAGACTCCGTTCTTCCTTGGGACTGGGTTAAGGTGGAGAGGGGTAGAGGGAAGGTGAGGGGGTGGTTGAGAGCCCCTCCTGGGGACTCAGGTTTCTGGGAGGGCTGTTGTGTTTCTGTATTATCTTTTACTTTGTATATTTCTGTCTATAACTGTATATACTGTAAATATCTGCTTGTATGTTGTGCTAGCTGTAAATATGAGCTTCATTCAAATTTCTAGAGCTGGCTGAGTCTAGTCTGGGTGATTTCTGAAGTGTGGGGGGCGGGGGACACCCAAACCACCACATGGTTGGTTTGTTTCTTTGAATTTTTGGAGGTATTTTGTTGGTTGGTTGATTTGGGTTTTGTGGTAGTTTTTTGTTTGTTTGGGGATTGTTTGGTTATTGTGTTGTTTTTTTTGGTCGGTTATTTGTTGGATTTTGTTTGTTCAGTTTTGTTTTTTTGTCAGGCACTGACAAATAAGCTCCTGGGTGAAGATAGGTTGTCATGATTAGTGCAACTGGCATCCTGTTAGGTTCATGGGAAAGGGCAAGGTACTAATTTTCATTTGCATTTATATGTTGAGTATTAGAAGTATGCACTTTCCACTAGGGCTTCATTTTTCAATAGCAAATACATTTTTCTCCATTTCTAAGTCTGACCTGTCTTGTAAGTGTAAATGACTTATTCCATCAACACCTCGCTTTACCTGACCTACTCTCTTATCCAAATAATTTGTTTCATTGTGTGTGTTTGCATTCCTTTAGTGTGTACAATTTTAGAGACCTGCTGGACTTGGCCGCTTGCAAACACTATGGACATGAAAAGGCTGATTAAGGTTGTGTGCCATCCATAGTGTGGGCCATGGAGAAATTATGATGAGCTACAAAGTATAAAAATTGCTTAAATCTTCATGAGCTCTATCTGTGCCTAGGTGGGGGGGGTGGGTTAACCAAAAAAAAAAGCCTAAGTTTTTGTTGGGCTGCGTTTAATAAGACCTTAGCCAACAAATTGAGTGAAGTGATGATTCCCTTGCATCCAAGATCTGTGAGACCAATTCCAGAGTTTTGTGTCTAGTTTTAGGCTTCTCAATGTGCAAGCAAGACATGGGGAGAATCCAGTGTAGGGCCACGAAGGTGATCAGAGAATGGCTCACTTGATAGATGACAAGAGGCTGAGAACTGCTCTTGCTAAGCCTGGGAAAGAGCCTAGGATGGAACTTATTACTGTATACAGCCACTGAATGGGAGACTCTACAGAACATGGAACCAAACTCTTCTCAAAAGTAGGCAGCAAAAAGGTGAAAGGCAATAGACTTATGCTGCAATAAAGGGATAATTCTGATAAGAGGAAAAATTGTCATAATGAGTGTAATGACACATTGGAACAGTCCGTCCAAAACTGTTCTGTATTCTCCATCCTTGAAGGTATTCAACACAAAATTTGCCAGGACCCTGTGTGGCCAGGTATGACTCTGAATTTGGTCCTACTTGAACAGCAAATTGGGCAAGATAATCTCAAAAGGCCCTTTCCAACCTAAGTTGTTCTGTGATTATATAGGAATGATGTTTTCAAATAACAAGATTCTATGTTGTATAGCTTGTCAATGAATCTCACTTTAAAGGAAGTAGAATGCAGCTATATGCCACCTTTGCACCTCTCCCACCTCAGCTGTTATTTGCTTTAAGAGCTGGAGCAAATTTCAGCAAAACTTCCACAAAGAATTTTGTTCTTAATAGTCCTGAGGATCTGTTGTTAAGGCAGTTGCATAAGTTTTAGGGGGCTGTGTTCTGTATCTGTATTAATATATACATTATTAGCAGTAGTAACAAGAAATGTTAAGAGTGACTTGGATTTGATTCAGAAATTGTGAAAAATGCAGAAGTAGCTCATTTCTAAGTAATGATGAAATGAATCTTATCTTGATGTACTCATAAGAGATGCAAATTAAAACTAAAGGAAACAATTGCATATTTGCTCATTTTATGTGTGAGATGGAGCTCTTAGAGAATAAATTTTCCTCTGTTAAGAAAAAAATAACATGAAATCCCAGCAGAGCTCCCTAATGAAGCTGATGTTAAAACACAGCTCTTTTATGTGAAGGAGAAAATGATCCCAGAATTTTAACTAAAATAATCTACCTTCTGGAAATGTGCCCTATTGGTTTCTCAATGTGCCAAAGGTACTCTGATGCTTCTATAAACAGTGCTTAATAAAAACATAGATTCAGGGATTTGCTAGCAGATGGACAATTCCCTTTTGAGGCAGAGCAACCAGCAGTGTCATTATCATCCTTTTTTGTGAAGGGACTGTTTTAAGAACATGTCAGTAGATTTTTTTTTAAGCTTTTGGATATGTCAGATAGATAGTTTCTAGTGACTTAGTTCTGTTGCAGTTAGCCAACTTCTTGGAATTGTTTTTTCTCTTTTTCCAGTAGAATACTAGAACAGGTTTTTTGTATTTAGAGAAGTTCTTGTGGAGAGTTCTCTGTTGATTTATGTGGGTATATAATTTTATAAACAATCATGCAAAGTAATCAAAACTACTCTCTGCAAACAGGAGGAAGACATCTAACTCACTAAAGCTCCTGCAAAATATGTCAATGTTATGTTATGTAGAGGAAAAGTGAAAAGGTAAAATCTTTAGTAACTCCATAAGTAAGGCATAAAGTATATTTATTTTCAGAGGCACAGGGTTCTTGACTTTTTTTCTTCATTATCTAACCATTATGCACATTTATTTGTTCATGTTCAAACAGCATGTCTTGTGAAGCTAGTACTAAGGGAAATTGAAGAGAGAGACACACCTTAATCTGACTTTGCGTGATCTTCACCTGTTTGCCCCATATTCCTCTCCACCTTTATGGAACATGGCTGCTTTGTTTTCTGCTGCCTGGAGTTCCCTTTGGTCTCTCTCTTCTTCAATGCATTATTACTATTACGAGCTGCCCAGGGAGGTGGTGGACCCACCAACCCTGGATGTGTTGAAGGGTCATTTGGCTGTGGCACTTATAGATGTAGTTTAAGGCGAATCATGTAAAGTAGGGTTATAGGTTGGACTTGGTGAGCCAAGGGTCTTTCCCACCTTGGATGTTTCTATGATTCTGTGATCCTTTGTGTTTCTACTAAACAGAAATTGTATGCAGAAGAAGGGGGTCTGGAGCATAAGCCAAACAAGGAGTGGCTGAGGCAGCTGGGGTTGTTCAGCCTGAAGAAGAGGAGACTCAGGGAGGACCTTACCACCGTCTACAACTACCTGAAAGGAGATTGTAGCCAGGTGGGGGTTGGTCTTTTCTCCCAGGCAACCAGAGACAGAATGAAAGACATAGTCTCAAGCTGTGCATGGGGAGGTTTAGGCTGGATGTTTAGAAGTTGTTCTTCATAGAAAGAGTGATTGGCACTGGAATGAGCTGCCCACGGAGGTGGTGGAGTTGCCATCCCTGGAAGGGTTTAAAAAACAGGCTGGATGTGGCACTTGATGGCATGGTTTAGTTGCTTAGATAATGTTGTGGAATAGGTTGGACTTGATGATCTCAAAGTTTTTTTTCCAACTTGATTGATTCTGTGAGAACAAAATATCTGATTTTGCTTAACATCTCCAACAGGTGATATCCTTTGTTAATGGTGAACAACATGTTGAAGAAACACTGAATTCAGTCATTTCTAGATTCTCTTTTCCTTTCACTAGTTGGGAAGGATGGTGGGGAGGGGTTGTGGGTTTATTTTTTGGGCTTTCTTATATTAAAACAATCTCTCCTTCACTACTGCAAAAATAAAACCTCAGATTCATATTAGCAGACAACAAATTTGCAATGTAAATAGGCAGAATATTAATTTTTCAGGCTACTACACACTACAATGAAATCTCAGGAAATGGCTGAATACCCATTGAGCTTGAAATATAAAAGTAATCCTGTTAAGGATAGTAGGACTATATGTTTTCCCCCAGGAAGACATTTTTCTGAACTGAACCAGGAAATTCAGCTCTTCACACAATCAGGTACTGAAGGAGGGCTTAATTAAAACTGGCTTCGTGCTAAATGTGGTCCAGTTTGCATTAGTGAACCCTCTCATCCATCTCTGTTTCTAGCTGATACAATAAACAAGGTAACAAATCAACTCCCAGAACTGTATTCTGCTGCTGTTATGGGCTATTGCTCCTATTGAACTGAAAGATCTGTTTAATTTATCACCATGTGAGTTTCATATGCAGAGGTTTTGTCACCTCAACCAGCTCCCAAATTTCTTTTTCATGCTTCTGGATTTGTCAAATCCTCCAGTTGAATTGTTAAACACAGAATGCACACTGGGGTTCATGAAGTTCAAATATTGCCTCTATCTGCTTGAGTAGAGTTTTCTTGTTAGCCACTAATATGCAAGTAACTCAGTTGCTGCAGTTACTTACTACCTACAGAGTATAGTTTAAGCAAAGGTAATGTTTATCCATCTTTTTCTTGACGGGTTATTGTGCAACCACCAATTAAAAATAGTCAATAAAAGGTAGGGAGACAAATCAGTGTGACAAAACATAAGCAAAACTGATCCACTGGACAAGATAAAAGAATATTTACTGTTCACCTTTGTGTACTTAAGCAAATAGGCAAGAGTAGAGCAGAGCTATCCCAAATGTACAGTGCTAATTTGTTAATACTGCTCATATTAAGATTTTGCTGATGTTGTCTTAAAAAATATATCACAAATGTGTAATAAATGCTATTTGATCCAGACTTTAACAGTTCAATGTTCATCTTGAGCAAATTCCCTTTTAAAAAGTAATTAATTAGAAGTGGAAATTAAGTAATGGAATCAACACTAAAAAGATTCTGGATAGCAAGAGAACTGTACAACTGTGTTGTGATTGTTCAGCATCTCACAGATCTGGCCCTACTTGTTGATAAAAAACTGTGCAAATTGCTTGAAAGGGAAAAATGAAGAATAATTTAAAATCACAACATTCCTAAGTCTAACAAAATATCAAAGTAATTTAAATACTTGTTGCTGGTTCCTAAATGTAAAGGTTTTTTGTTTGTTCATTTGGATTTTGTTGGTTGGTTATTTGTTTTTTAACCTAAGATAAAGACTTCATATCTTGTTTAAGTATTTTTATTTAGCTGTATGTATATACAGTCTGAGTCATTACTAACAGCCTAAAACTCAGTTATTCTGATGGATTAGCAACTTAACCAAGGCTCATGTAAATTATCTTCAAATTTGGTATTAAGAAATTGGCACGGTTGTGGTTTAGTCTACCTGATTCTGAAGTGGACGTCTACAATGAGTGAGACTAATTGCACCTTAGAATGGCTTGTTTCTCTCAGTATGTGCTTAGTGACAAGCTTAGGTATAGACACCTATCTGTGCTTGGTCTGACTCATCTCTGCCTTTTTAATAGACCTTTTCTACTGGAAACTGTCTGTATGATGGAACCAGCATGTTCCACAGAGAATGCAGAGACTATGTGACTGCCACCAGTCAGATTTCTGGCATAATTGCAAACCAAGCAGTTTTTCCTGTAATGTACAACAGCCAGTTCCTACCATTCATTAGCACAAATAAGCTACTGGGTAGCCAGAACAGAGCCAGAGATGTTACTCTGTTACTCCTCTAGGACACTAGAAAACTGCATGGTTTCTCTCCCACTCCTCTATATGTCTTTGTTGTCACTCACAAATACCATAACTCCATGTGATTTCATTTTTGCATTAAAAAAAACCACAAACAAAGATAAACACCCAAAACAAAAACACAGGCAAAGTGTGTTCTAATATAAGTAGTATTTAAGTGAAGATCTGCATTTTCTTGTTCAACTTTTGCCACTTTGTTTCTCTAGAAAAGAGTGAGACCAACAATTCTAATTAGAGTAGAAGCTGGGTTTAATATTTGGAAGAATATTAAGGCAACACAAAGATCCTGTTTTATTTCACTTTCCTGTTCAGAATAGTATCTGTTTTATAGATTGTATCTATTTTATAGATAGTATCTGTATTGTAGATAGATGTAGATAGATAGAAAGATAATTAACAAGCAGCAAGAAAGGTAAAAGAAAGAAAAAAAAAACCCAGAAGGCCAATTTAAGCTTTTTTCTGTTTGTGGAAAAGAAGGATGTCTTTTGAGCTATTGTGAGTTACCAGAGATGTCTTACTGTGTATGTCACAGAATCACTTATTCAAACAGACAGTTTTGAAGGTGGCATGGTGTGGGACTAGATCTCAGGGTAAATGTCCAGCCTTTTGACATATGTTCGACCATATGAATGGGAATGTTTTCCTTAGCGGTGTCTTATCAGTGCGTCTTAAATTCCTACTGTGCGTCGTGATCAGCACTGATAGCATTTTTAACTGTTCTTATAAATCCTTCTACCTCTTCATATGTGGTCCATATGGCATAATATTTCTGTGAAGAAAACTAGTGTATTTGGCACATTCCTGTAATGACATTCTGATGGAGGATTCAGCTGGGAGAAAGCAATTGTGTTTTACAAAGAAACAGCAGTGCATCAGAACCCGTAAAAATTATTAGCTCATTTGCTAGTAGTGTGATTTTAGTTGGTGCCTTTTTTTTTTCTCCCTCTTTCTTTTTTGTTCCCCAGGCCTGACATTAAAGCATGTGATACAGAACAAGAATATAGATGCTAGAGAATCAAATTATATCTGTGGGCACTAGGTCATGACCCTGAGACTTTAGCATCGGCATGCTGGGAATCAGTTAACAAAATCAACCCTTTCAGCCCTTTGTATTTTATAAATACTTCTTGAAATAAAATCAGTAGATGTAGTACTGATTTACTAAGAAGGATCTCTCATGCAGATTGGTGCAAGCCAGGGCAAAGTGCTTTGGAGACAGCTGAATCATAGAGTCATGGAATGGTTTAGATTGGAAGGGACCTCAAAGATCATCTAGTTCCAACTCCCTGCTATAGGCAGGGACACCTCCCAGTAGAGAGGTCGCGGAAGGCCTCATCCAACCTGGCCTTGAACACCTCTAGGGAGGAAGCATTTACAACCCCCCCATGGCAACCTGTTCCAGTGTTTCACCACCCTCACTGTAAAGAACTTCTTCCTAACATTAGTTTAAATCTTTCCTCTTCCAGCTTAAACCTGTTCCTCCTCATCCTGTCATTAGAAAACCTTGTAAATTGTTCCTCCCCAGCCTTCATGTAGGCCCCCTGGAAGGCTACTAAGAATTAGTGGGGAGTTGTACATATAAATTATGGTACTGGTGAGGTGTATGTGGATTGGGAAAAAAATGGTTTTGATCAGGACTTTTATCATTTTTCTGAGTTGTGGAAAAAGTACTTGAAATTGTCTCACAGGCCCTATGGTGTTGGTTAAGAAAAGACAGGAAAGATGGATGCAGTGTAGGTGGAGAGTGTAATTGTTGAACTGGAGATTTTTTCAAGACCATTAATCTTATTTAAGACATAATTGTATAGGGCCATATACATGAAATGAAAATATTCCATGAACTAGTAAGATTTGTAAGGTAGGAATTCTCTGGGTTTTTGTCTAGATTAATTTATTCATATTCAATATCAGTAAATTTCCCCCTTTCCTTCTCTTCCTGCTAGACTGAAAAAGTTCTTAGGTCAAAGGTCACTCACCTTCTGAGAATGATATCTATCTTTTAAATTTTCTAGCTAAATATACTTAGATTAAGGAAAATCTTGGCATACTGAAGGTTCAGTTCAGTTATGCTGGTTCATTTTGTACATTAGTTTGCGGTTTTATTAATTTGTTTTCCAGTATTTCTTGTTCACGTTGAGAATGCAGGTATTTTGTTTCATTATGAGCATTTTTATATGAATGTAAGCATTTTGCATGTCTCTAATCAATAGAAAGATTTGTACATAAAACAGAATTGTTGGTGGAATCTGAGGAAATTGTGCACATGACTTTTAATTTCCTTGGGTGCTCATTACCCAGTTCCTTTGAAATATTTTCATTAGACAATCTTAAAATCACAAATCTCAATTAAACTAACAGGACAGCCTTTGGAGACCTCTTATTGAAGAATACAAAGCATATATTCTTTTCTTGTGAGAAAACTGGGAGTGTTTTTCACTGTAGATTCACATAAAATGTGTTCTCTTTGACTTCACCTTTTACTGCCTGCCTGTTTCTGAAATGCATAGGCTATACGTGATCTTTGTTAGGCTTTGCTGTAGGATTGATGTTCAGGGATGCTATTTAATAGTATGTAGGCCAAATGATTCTTTAGCTTGTTTTTAATTATGTGTAAATAGTCATTTAGGTTACCTTTTTCTGATGCCTCTCCTTCTACTGCTATTGCATAATGAGACTTTTTCACTGTAATTATAATTTCCAGCACAAAACTCATATAACTTACAGGGTTGGTTTTTTTTTGGGGGGGGGGGTGTTGGGGTTTTTTGATTTTTTTTTTTGTTTTGTTTTGTTTGAGTTTTGTTTATTTGTTTGTTTTTTTAATACTATCATATAATCACAGAATTATCTAGGTTGGAAGGGACCTCTGAATGCCTTCTAGTCCAAACTCCTCTGCAGTCAGCAGGGGCATCCTCAAGTAGATCAGGTTGTCCAGAGTCCTCTTGAGCCTCACCTTGAATATGTCCAGGGATGGGGCCCCAACCACCTCCCTGGACAACCTGTTCTGGTGTTCCACCACCCTTGTAGTAAAGAACCTGTTCCTAACGTCCAGTCTAAATCTGATGTTCTCTAGTTTGAAGCCATTGCCTCTCATCCTGTCACTGCAGGCCTTTGTAAAACAGTCTGTCTCCATCCCTCTTGTAAAGCCCCTTCAGGTACTGTAAGGCCACTATTAGATGTCCCTGGAGCCTCCTCTTCTCTAGTCTGAACAACCCCAGCTCCCTCAGTCTGTCTTTGTAGCAGAGGTGCTTCAACTCTCTGTTCTTCTTTGTGGCCCTCCTCTGGATCCACTCCATCAAGTTCATGTTCTTCCTATATTGAGGGCTCCAGACCTGGATCCAGTACTCTAGGTGAGGTATCACCAGAGCAAAGTGGCAGAATCACCTCAGAGAGTAAAAGAATGAGCAGAAGGTCTGTTTTTCAGTTCCCTGTACATCAACGGAATTGTAATGGATTGTTAGCAGTAATGTGTAAACAAGCACTTTTTCACAATGCTCAACAGTAAATGATGATCTTTTTCTTTTAACATTTTGCTGCTGTTTCCTCTCCTTGGAGACATTCTGACTTCGTTTCAATCCATCTCTGTAGTTCTTTTGCTTTCTTTGACACTTATTTGAAATTTCCCATGCGAGAGATGCACTGTGAGGAAGGTGAGAATTCCAGTCTCTGCAAGAGTTATCTGTGGCATGCTGTTGCTGGGCAGCACCCAGATGTCTATCTGTCTGCTAGTATTCTGCTTAGGGAATGAGATTTATTGAAATTATTCAGAAATAACTGCCAAGCAGCATAAATGTTAAGTGTTAGAACTAGTTTTTAGTTCTTATTTTATGGTTTCCACTGAAGTCAAGTAAGCTAAGATAGCAAAAGATAGGAGTAACTGCTAAGCTATTTCTCATAGCAATTTCTTTCTATTATGTTCTAGAAGAACTCTTTTGAAAGGTTTTCAGATAAAGCCACGTGTCCACATAAGACTAGGAAGCAACATTTAATGAGAAACTCAGTGAGAAATGGAAGTTTTAACAGGCAAAATCAGAATTCTGTCTCCTGTAGTGACAGTCTTCCAGGAGAATACCCTGTTGCAAGTAATTGCTGCAGTGTTACAGTGTAATCTTTTGTATTTGTTAATACTCAGTTCTCTGTCTCAAAATATTTCATTGGTTTTAAATATCTGTTGAAAGTGCAGACATCTGTATTTGGCCTTCCATCTCTGCTTTGATGAAGAAATCTGATACACATGGTGTGATCCATGTTTAAAAATGCTAATTTCTCACTGCAGTACTTCTTAAGGTTTAAATGTCACTCTCTTAATTTGGCATGGTTCAATGCAAGAAACATTGACACTTCAAAAATGATTAAAAAAAGAAACAGCAAAACATTATTTAAAAGAAAGCTTTCCATGATAGAAATCTCATTACATTTATGTTTCTGTCCTTGCAGTTGTGGGAAGGAAGTAGCATTTTGAAGCACATAAAATGAATTTAATTTTACAATTGAGAGAAAACTTAGTACTTGGGAGTTGTGTGTGAAAATGCCTTTTTGTTTGCTTTCTTATTTTAATAAGGGAATGGAAGAGGCAAAGCTAAAAGAGAAATAAATATGGGATATATATCAGGACCATGTATGCACAGAATTATTAGGGCAAGGTGAGGGGGAAAAAAAGCATTCCCAGATATTTTTGGTCTGCTTTTACAGATCAAATGTTGCTGACCATAATGTGTACAAAAAGAAAACTGAATGTATTAATTCAGAACGTACTTGAAATTTTGCTAGTTTGCATACACACTTTCTCAAGAAAACCCCACAAAGGTTTATAATGTCTACATTCATGCACTTAATTTTATCACCCAAATGCAGAGATTTATATTATTGTCTGCAGTATTCTTACTGAGTTTTGACAGTTGTCAGTTTTGGTCACCTATACACTGAATTTTGGTCACCTATACACTTCAGTGGTTTTCTACATAAGTTATTAGGGAAGAAGATTTTAAAATGTGCAAGGCAGGGATCCTGTCTTAATACTTGTTTACAAATTATTTAAACACCATTGATTCTATTGGAAAAAAAACCCAAACCAAACTAAAACAAGGAAGCAAACCAAATCAAGCAAAATAAAACACCCCCCACCCCAATTCAAAACAAAACCCAACCAAACCTAAACCTACATGTGAAATGTTTTGATCACATTTCAGCTCCAGTACTAATTCCTGGTTATCATAGAATCAGCCAGGTTAGAAGAGACCTCCAAGATCATCCAGTCCAAGCTATCACCCCTCCCTATATCTCACTGAGCAATGACAAAATCACTTGTAATTCTTATTCTTGGACACAAAATTGGGGCATATTGTAACAAAAGTCAGGATATTTTTCTTGCTACCGAAATGTTAGACATATCTCAGATTTTCAACCCATTTGACCACTTTGGCTGATATCTGTTTTGACATTAACAGAGCAGCCCTGAGGAGAGGGACTTGGGGGTGCTGGTGGATGAGAAGCTCAATGTGAGATGTCAGTGTGCTCTTGCAGCCCAGAAAGCCAAACAGATCCTGGACTGTATCAAGTGTGGCCAGCAGGGCAAGGAAAGTGATCCTCTCCCTCTACTCACTGATCAGACCCCACCTGGAGTACTGTGTGCAGTTCTGGAGCCCCTATTATAAGAGGGATATGGATGTGCTGGAATGTGTCCAGAGAAGGGCCACGAGGATGATCAGGGGGCTGGAGCACCTCTCCTGTGAGGAGACTGAGGGAGTTGGGGCTGTTAAGTCTGGAGAGGAGAAGGCTCCAAAGTGACCTTATTGTGTCCTTTCAGTATCTTAAGGGGGCTACAAGAAAGATGGGGATGGACTTCTTAGGAAGTCAGATGGTGATAGGACTAGGGGGAATGGAGCAAAGCTAGAAATAGGTAGATTCAGACTGGACGTTAGGAAGAAGTTCTTCAGTAGGAGGATGATGAGACCCTGGAATGGATTGCCCAGGGAGGTGGTGGAAGCCCCATCCCTGGAAGTGTTTAAGCCCAGGCTGGATAAGGCTCTAGACAGCCTGATCTAGTGTGAAGTGTCCCTGCCCATGTCAGGAGGTTGGGAACTAGATGATCCTTGTGGTCCCTTCCAACCCTGACTGAATCTATGATTCTATGACTAATCTACTTTGGAGCACAGTTTCAAAATGACAACAAACATGCATGATTGTGTCCATTTTAGGAATAAGAACTGCAGGAAGATTTCTTGAGCTGAAGTTTTGTGTCTTTGCATCTCTGGGAACTAAAAGTGTCCTTTTGAAAGTTTGATTATGTTTCTGAAAGTATTGTATAGAGTTTGCAGGATTGTTTGAAGTGGTGATAGAATACAAATATCGTGTATTAATAATATGAGGGGAACACTCAGTGTAAGTTCAATCAAGAATGAAATGCTAGTATGTGCAAACACCTCCTGGGCTTGTGCAGAGGTAATGGAGCATAGGAAATAAAGTGACAGCCAAGAAAGGGAGAAGGTATGTGGCTTTTCCTTACAATTTTGTTTAATAAAGCTTTCAGTGTACGTTGTGGGTATAATGTGTTGTTTTGTCTCCATCCAAATCATCTTAGTTTTAATTCTCTGCATTTTGTAGACTGTAATTTGTTGATAATAGCTTCTTTGCACAGTTCAGGAGTGATGAACAGGAATAACAAGTCAGTTAATAAGAGGATGTGCATATCTTACTCGGTGCAGAGCTCTTTATTTGAGTGGATCAGGAAGAAAGTAGTATTTGGCTTGTAAGAAATGTCTCTAATGATGCAGTATTGAATATTTAGGGAGAATAAATATGAGAAGAGTGATTTTTGAAGCATCTTGTGTAAGAGCCAGATGAAAAGACTTAATTGTTTCAGCATTTCCTTAATTGTTGCAAGCTCAGTACTAGTTTGGGACCTGTTTTATGAAATCTGTAATTTTAGAAGTTTGTCTTGTGCATTATCATTAGATTCAGTCATTTTGATCTGTGTCATAATCTTCTAAGCCCTACAGCTAGAGTGAGAAGCAGATTTGTATTGTGCTGCCTGGGAAGGGCTGCGGCTGTAACATGATTCAAGGAGTTAAAATGTGGACTTTGTTTTCCCCTTGCTCC
The DNA here is from genome assembly GCA_013400475.1 of Tricholaema leucomelas. NCBI lineage: Eukaryota > Metazoa > Chordata > Aves > Piciformes > Lybiidae > Tricholaema lacrymosa > Tricholaema leucomelas. The sequence continues at coordinate 631,025 of WAAF01001994.1, read as the reverse complement.
AGTTGGATGCACTGTGCTCAGGCACAGAGAAGTGATGCCCTTTTATACCTTAGAGGAAGATGCAGTTGGATTCTCTGAGGAGCTGTTAATTGACAGTTTTTTCAAACTTTCTCATTTCAGTGTAAAGTTGTGATGATTGAGTAATTGGAATATGATGCAGCTATGGAAAGCAATTTAATAGGCATCTCCATAATTTTATTTAGTTTAATTCTTTGATTTAGCTAAAAAGTCAAGTGTTTGGAGACTCTTCTTAGCAGCAGCTAGAAAAGTTATTATGTATTAGTAACATAAATAATGCATAATGCAAACACAGTAACAAATCAAACCCTTTTCCTGTTTACTACTGAAAGAGGATCTATTTATAACACTACAGATTTCCCTGAAATTTAGAAAACAGATGAAACATCTTACATAGGATTCGTCAGGAATTTGAATGAGAACAATATCACACTTGAAATATTTTTGGTCTCACATAACTCTGTATTTGCAGAGATCTCTGTGTTTTAGGTTACGAAAGTGGAATTTTACAGACCTACAAAAATTACAGGAATGACTAGGTTTGTAAATGGGACTAAAATTGTGTATTATCACACTTGAAAACATAAGAAATACCTTTCCATTTCAAACCAGTGTTCTGTCTAGTCCAACAAATTGTATCCAGTGGTGACATTAGAGTAGCTTGGGCAAGGATAATATACCGGCCTGGCTACTTTGTGCAGGCTGTTCTCCTATTGTTCCCCACCACAGCACAGCTCTCCTATTGCACCCCACCTCAGCATCTATAGCTGTTGGCTGGGGATATCAGCACATATACTAGTGCCTACTCCTTGTAGCATCTATTTTCCAGCCTATCATTTATGAATCTGTCTAGTGCCTTCCTGAAGCTGCCTATTCTCTTGGCCCTCACAACCTCCTGGCACAGGTTCTAGGTACTCACTGCCAGCCACAAAAATAAATAATTTATTTTATCACTTCTAAATCAGTTTCCACTTCATGAATGCAGAATATTCCTATCCACTCTTTTTTTTTTCCTCTCTTTCAACCAAATACACATTCAGGGAAGAACCTTTCTTTTTCCATTATATTGTCAATCTTAAAACTCTCCTAAAGGAATTTATAAATCAATAAATTATATATGTATAATAGATACATCTAAGTGTCCTACCTGCACCAAATCATCCTCTGTGTGCTTTTTGACTTCTTTAAAAAAGCCCAGGACGCTCTTTAACAGAAAGCTATAGCAGCTTTTCCCAAGCAGATAACATGTTACTTTTATTCCTCAGAATGGCTTTACCAACCCTTGCTGTATGGGAAAGGCAGACACATAGGGTAGAAGTTGCCAGGAGTTAATTTTCAGAATCACAGTGCTAGAGCAGTATGATTGAAGCATCGTGCTGTAGTCGTACCTCCTGCCAAGACAGCATCTCTCTTCTCCCACTTCATAGGTGGTTCTTGTTACTCCTGATTACAGACTCAGCATATTCTTCAGATCTAGCATACAAATTCTGGGTTAATTATTGAGATTAGGTAACTAATCTCATTTTATTTTTAAGTATCCCAACACCCACATAACTTTTCTTACCTATGTAATTTGCATTAATATATTACAGTGCACAGCTAACTTATTCTGCCACTTCTGAGAAATCAGGTGTGTCTGTTAAACAAGCCCCTTCTATCTTAGCTAAGAAATAAAGGCTATCAGTTTTCAGCAGAACTAAAAACAGAGAAAATGAACTTCTACACTGCCATTTTATGCTGTCATTCCTTAAAAAGTATCATACTACGAGAAACTAAAGAGAGGCTAATTTCAAGGTAAGCCAGGAAGAAATAATTTACTAAGTGTGGCTCTCATTTCAGTTAGTCTGCAGGTACTGTTTCTCCTTCGTCATCTTTTTGGTTTATTCGTTGTTATTAAGTAATCAAAATGAAAGTTGAAAATGTATTAGCTGTAAGAAATGCACATGATTATGTTTTTATGGAAACTAACTTTTCAAGTTCTGTGAAAAATTACTCCACAGATTAGCGTAGGATCTTATCTTATACTCTGTGTTGCCTTTTACAGAGTTGTGTGGGGTTTTTTTTCCCCACAAAGGAATGTTAGGTATAATAAATAGGGCTTGAAGGAGATTTGAAAGGCTGTGCAGTCCAGATTTTTGCCTCAGGCACAATCAACTAGGCTTAAATAATTCCTGACCGGTTTCTCTCTAACCTGTTCTTAAAGTCACGACTTTTTTCATAGCTTTGCAGAACTGTTATTCTCACTACTTTTCAGTCCTTGCAATTCAAAAGATGTTTATGTCTAGCCTTAATATACCCTGCTGCAATTTAAGCTAATTATCTCACCAGAGTGGAAATCGAGAACAGTTTACTCTTAGCAATAACTTTGTAAGGTTGAAGGCTGATGCTTTAGCTCAGTCTTCTCTAGACTAAACAAATCTTGCTTTTTAAAATATCTGTTTTTCTGTCTAGACTTCTGAGTATCTGTCCAGTCACTTCCAAACCATTCCTGTGTTCATCCAGTTTCTTCAGCTAGTTATTTTACTGATTGGCATTCATACAATTGAATTCCCTGTGAGGTTTGGTGGTTTTGGCTTTTGTTGTTTGGTTGGTTTAGTTTGTGTTTTGACACGGCTTTAATTCTGTTTCTCTTCTTAACTGCCTACTGTTGATTGAGTTTTGCATTATTATAAATGCAAAAAACTCTTGTCCTCTATTCCATTAAATAATGTAAATAGTGATTATTACAGAAGACTAAACAAATCTTGCGAAATATGGAATACCATATAGAAATATGGAATATGTATTGAAAGGGACTTTTGAAGGTCATTTAGTCCAATCTCTTGCATTACGCAGGAACATCCCCAACTAGATCATAAAATCATAGAGTCATTGAGATTGGAAAAGCTTTAAGATCCTTGAGTCCAACCACAACCCAACTACTGTGACTACTAAAACCATATCCTGAAGTGCCACATCTGCAGCTTCTTGAACAGCTCCAGGAATGGTGACTCCACCACCTCATGGGCCAGCCTATTCCAACACCTCATCACTCTCTCAGTAAGGAAGTTTTTCCTAAACCTCCCCTGGCACAACTACATCCTCTTGTCCTGTCACTAGTTTGAGAGAAGAGACTAACACTAGCCTCACTACGACCTCCTTTCAGGTAGTTGCAGAATGCAGTAAGATCTGTCCTTAGTCTTTTTCTCTGTAGAACTGAGAATTATTCTAGAACTGAATTCAGAATAATTAACCTAAAATATCCTGGGAAATTATCTATCCCTCTTTCAAAAATTAACTACCTTCATGCATTGTACATTCTCAAATGCAACTATTAATTCCTGTGTGATCTCTTGAGCAAGGTCCCCAGTATTATAGCTGAAATTCATTAGCTGTCATATCACAATTTATATTCAGCTAGATACGAATGGTGCCATACTAGTAACAAAATTAGTGTTGTTTTTTAATTGTCTTTCATGCAGAGACCTTCTGCCTTGAAGCTGTTAACATAAGGATTAATGCTAGAATAAACCTTTTTTTTTCCACACTATCACTTCACTTAAAAAGTTTCTGTGACTGTTTTATGATATTTGGAAAAGAAAAAAAAAAAGAAGATTTCAACCTTTAAAGCATCTGCAGAATTGCAGAATTAATTTCCATCTTGTATAATGTTTTAGAAGACAACTGAGCAACAGGTTTGAAACTCTTGTTGCTAATAGGAGGATACACAAACAGTGGGTAAAAGAGATGTTGTGGTCAAAACACTGACCAAATATTTGAAAGTATCCTTTCAGTAGGAATAGTAGGAAATACATTCAGGCAGTTAGTAAAAGTAGCCTCAGGACACACCATGAAGCTGATCCAAAATTGCTGTGCCTTTAAAAAAATAGATATAGAATATGCAAGAATGAAGACTTGACCCTAACCTCTTTCCCTCATGTGCATACACCTGTACACATATGCTAGTAGTAATGCAATGTTGTGGAGGTGTCTTGATTACAGATAGGTTCTTTGCAGCTGTTTTACATGAGATAAAGCTAGGAAGCAGATTCAGTAACAGGTAAGTGGTTCTGCATTCAGTCAGTTGAGACTCATCAGGTCTCATTAACTCAGGCTGTTAGTTAAAGGCACTGTACTGCTAAGCTGGCCCCAGAAATTACAGAACTGTGTTCCCACAGAGCTCTTTGCATGTGTTAGTTAAGTGTATCTGTCCTAAGACAGCTCTTTACTGAATCAGCTGTAGTGCCTCTGCCCCATGTTTTATTTAATCCAGAACTGAAGTTAAATCATCCATAGCTGATTGAGGATTGACTGCCTTTATGGAGTGCACAGCTCAAATACTATTTAGCTTCTTTCTTGCATATCACTGCTTTTCCTATACCTCCACCTCCTACCTCACATGTTCCTGTACTGCTTTTAACTCCCTTTTTTCCCATCCTTCATGCACTTGTGCTCAGCCTAAAGCATCTGCCAGTCTCAAACAGGTGGGCTGGTGAGTATGGTATCATAGTATCATCATAGTATCATAGTGTCATCAGGGTTGGAAGAGACCTCACAGATCATCAAGTCCAACCCTTCACCACAGAGCTCAAGGCTAGACCATGGCACCAAGTGCCACGTCCAATCTTGCCTTGAACAGCTCCAGGGGTGGCGACTCCACCACCTCCCTGGGCAGCCCATTCCAGTGTCCAATGACTCTCTCAGTGAAGAACTTTCTCCTCACCTCGAGCCTAAACTTCCCCTGGCGCAGCCTGAGGCTGTGTCCTCTCGTTCTGGCGCTGGCCTTCTGAGAGTAGAGAGCAACCTCCCCCTGGCCACAACCACCCCTCAGGTATGATTGTATCTAAGCAGTTGTGTAGGAAGGAAGCAGTGTGGGTCCAGCTGTCTGGGAACTACTGATCCTTCTTCCAGGCGGTGTGTGTCCAGCTGGAGTCTGAGCACCTTAGAATAAGCTCTTGGGTTAATGATGCTGTGGCAGTTACTGATTGGTTTGAGGTGGGTTTTATTTTTTGTTTGTTCCTTTGTTTGCTTTTTCCTGCTGTAGGAAATGAGTATGATCACACTTTGTGTCTTTTAAGGCTTGAGTGATAGTAAATCTGTGGATAGAGCTTCAATTTGGAGGTAGTTCAATAAACATGCCCTCAGTCAGAAATTCTGTGCAACTGCATGTATAGAAATCACTCATAATGCATGTCTTATATGACTTTACTTATTTACGATAGGGAAAAGTCCTCCAAGAGAGTAACTCATAGGAACTAATTTCCCTTTGCAATGTCTCTTATGCTGTGGAAGAGAGTTTGACACATTCTCCTTTGATCTACAGTGACATTAGAAAATGATAAACCATCAAGTCTCAAGAGAAATGCCTCGGCATACACAGTGAATCTGTTAGATTTGTTATATTTTAATGCCTGCACATCTGCAGCAGTGTGTAATTAAAGTTTGAAAGGAAGCTAAAATTTCAGAAACTGATCTTTGCAGACTTTCAGAACTGCATTTAGTTTGGGCTTTTATGCTGGTTTGAAGAAATACAGAGGTTGGACTCAAATGAGTTAAAACAACCTCATTTACACACTAATCTACATCTAGAATACACACTAAGGTCGGGGAGAGGAAGAAATCTCAGCAGTTAATCCTCTGTCAGAAACCTGTTTAAAAGAGAAAAATATCTGCTTGCAGGTCTTCTCTCTTACTACTGATTTAATGATGTCCTGCACTACTGCAACTGCTGTTGCACTTTTTTGGTTTTCTATCTCAGCATCACCCAAACCAAAGCGACGACTGTGTAACTTTATGTACCTCTACACCAACAGCTGTTGTTCTCTGTTCCTCCTTTATTTATGTTCAGTAAAGCAGCGCAGACATTTTGCATTTTCTTTGAGAGCTTATTCCTTTTAGTTTTTGTTAGAGCTGTGTCTCTGCTACTTTTGTCCTCTGAACGTTCTGGCCCAAGACATCAAAAGGAGTATCATAAATTAGCCTAGCGACATCAGCAGCACTCTTACACCAACTAGAAATGATCAGCCAGTGGTTCCCCCTTATGGGTCTTTCTGAGAAGGCAGCTGATAGAGATTATTAGAACATGCTGAAACATAGCTCAGGCACTGACAATTTAAGGAGTTTTGTTTTGTTTTTAGCCAGAATATATTACACTGTCAAGGGTACTTGGTTGTTTTTAGCTGGTTCATCAGGACTAAAAGATAATGGCATCTGCTCTGTCTTATGTGTAATATTTCTCTTTTATTTCTTAGTGCAGTTGTTTATTCCTGGTTTTATGATCCTCAGCCCATGTTTCAAGAGAGTTCTGCAAATCCCTTGGACAATGTCTGCAATTTACATCTTTGCATTTTCTAGTGCTTGAAGGGAGGGTATTTAAAAGGGTACTCTGGAGGGATGAAGTAGAAACAACAGAAAGAGTAGCTTCCTAAACTCAGTTGTTTTTTTTTTTTTTGTTGTTGATAATGAATAGCTGGAAAACAACACCACCACCACCCCCCAAAAAAAAACAAACACAAAAAACAACCAACAACAACTAAAACAAACAAACAACAAACCAAACAAAAAAATTAAAAAATCAAATGAAGGAAAAAGAAATTTGCCCCGAAATGCAGATCTCAAATATTTGGTTGTTTGTTTTTTTTTTTCAGTCTGGTGGAAAATGCCACTGAAAAGAAATGAATCTGCACATGTGTATGTGATAATTTTCAAGAGGAAAGAAGGAATAAGGTCATTAAGTTGAATAAGAAAAAACTTGCCATGATAGATATATTTTTTCAGATGCATAGACTGTAAAACACCTCCCAGTTTTGCGGGCTGGTATTTGCAAAAAAAGCCAGTGACCTCGGTCTGGACTCCTTCCAGGAGTCAGCTCTTGAAGAACTGCTTGTCACAGTCTAGCAATGCTCACATTTCCACAGGGAGATACAAATCATTAATTTTTCAAAATGCAACACATTTGGAAGCTCTTGTTTCCACCTCCCAATATGGACTTTCAGTTAAAATGACTTTGTTGTGGTAACAGGGAGAGGGAGAGTAGGAGCCAGAGTCCAGATGCATCTTAATGGCCTCCTAGTTAATTTGGTTTTTCTGCCCCCGGAGAACTGACTACATCAACCCTTATCTTATTCTCTATATGGTGTGACATTTTCTTGCACCTTACTAGTTTAGTGAGTAAAATGTAAAAATATCACAGATCAGACAAGGCTAAATTTTCAGATGTGTTAAACATGAAAAATGATTATTCCAGTATTTTATATATCTCTCTATTGTGCTTCATGTCAAATTATGCATCAGTGCTAGTAAGATGTGCCTTATTAGCACAGGAAAATGTAACCACCAGTGAAAAGATGAAAATCAAGGTGGATTAACTGATAAAGAAAAAGCATCCTTTTACTAATGAGTAGTGTCTTGGGTTAACATAGCCAGTTCACACAAGCACTGCTCCTGCCACACAGGAGGGAAAGTAACACAAAAAAACCCTGGCTTCAGATAAAGAGTTTTACTGGAAATGATACAATGTACAGTTACCTGAGCCTGTTTGCAGAAAAGAGCACCAAAATGCAAAAGCAAAAGCCAGAGATAAAAAGGTTGCCTCTACCCAAGCGCGCAGCAGACAGCACAGCGGACACTGCAAAACTGGAAACCCTAAGTAGCAGCCAGAACAGGAAACCTATGTTACAATCTGAACTTCAAGCCCTGTGATACTTTGTTCCAGCTAGCAGTTTCATTTTGAAGCCGGCTTGATGGCAGCATGGCGTTGAATCTCGTCATCAGATTCAACTCAACCCAATACAGCAGCCAGTGCTGTAAGCTCTCAGTTTAGAAACTGAGGTCTCCAAATTAAAAAGACCCAGATTCTTGTGCTGAAGAACAGCACTGTAAAAATGGATGACATACATCCACTCAATCTTTAGACTGATTTTTCAGCTGTGACTGACACTGTTGTGGAACTGTGTGCAGTGAATTCCTGAATATGGTCAGGTTTTTTAATGCAAAGCAACATGTAATACAGTTTGCTACATAGCTAAGGCTCCTTTTTCCTAGAATAAGGGAGAGTAAGTACATGAGAGCAACCTAGGTGAAACATGGACATAAGCTTATTTCTTTTTGGAACCATGGAAGTACTTTGTCTATAAAACATTAACCAAAATTATAATGGAGGAGACAGTTCCACGTCTGTATTAATCCTTGAGTCTCAGGGAAAAGTTCAGTGGCTAAAATCTAAGTTCTTTGTCTCTAAAACAAGGGAATTACAGCAACAAAACAGTATTTTGCAAGGCACATAAAATCTCTATGGAAAAACATCAGTACTTCAGTAGTGCTTTACAGACCTAACACAGAGATGAGTGTTTTCATTTTGGCATTTAATAATGAAGTTTATTGTATTCATACATGGGTTGTAATAACATCTCAAGTGATCCTCTTCCTCTGTTTTGACCAGACTGCAATGTTCAAACTTCCTGTACAGAACAGACATCAGAGGAAGGCCATTAATTTTGAAATATATATTTTCTTTGGGTTCCATCTTTGTTATTGCAAAGGCCCACCACAAAATCACAACCTGTATCTATATATAGTTATAAATAGATCTATATGCATGCACAAAAATACAGATAGAGTGCAAATTATTAGGTCTTGCTTTGATTATAGCAGTGTCATTTGATTTTACCAGTGACTTTATTATTTCTGCTGGTAACAGATATATTTCCAAACCTGTCATTCAGATAACAAGACTGTGTTTTCTGAAAACCTTTCTTCCACTAGAGTCAAGCTCTGTGGCTTGTCTGTGAGATAATCAGTCTGTACCTTCTGCCTCAAGCACTGGTTACAGATGAAATATATGTTAAGAGTTCCCCTTGTCTGAACAAGAAATAGCTCCAGCTTGATGCTTAACTTTATGCTTAAGCACTGCTCTCAGTCAGAAATTGATTAAATATATTTAAATTGCATTATGTCTGTATGGCATGGAAGGAAGGAGAACCAAGTAGGACTGATACTGATTTGAGGAAACAGGTGTTGAAAACTCAGATAAGTTGGCATTATAGATTAGTTGAAATTCAATTCAAAATGTATTTTTCATTTCTCCCAGATTTCAAGGTCAGAAAGAGTGCATATGATCATATACTCCTTATGCAATTTACATAGGGATTCCTCTGTCTGCTCTTTAAAATTGTATCTATCTGTTAAAAGAAATTTACACAATTCAACTAGTTTAAAATCTCTTGTATTCCCTAGTCATACACTCTGATTTTAAAGTGGACTCACTGCTGAGAATTTGCATCTTCTGTGTTTAAAGTTTGCAATAAATGTATATTTTTATCTCCATCCATAAAATGCCAAAAAAATTAAAATCAGGCAAAATTACATAATACAGGTGTCTGTCTCCCAGCTTTGGCACCCCTGCTTATCTCTGCTGATCCTTAGCTCTACAACAGTGCCATTTACTGTGCTTCTTTTGCCTGTGAATAGAAGGTCTTCCAGTCTGCTCTGAAGAAATTTAAAGTCCTGTACCCATCTTCACAGTAAGCTCTCCTTCTTCTGCCTCCCATGAATCCATGTTTAGTCTGGAAGGTGTTCTCTGTCAGATATTCACTGGAAATACAGAATTCCCTGGAAATTCAGTGGAGAAAGAGTCACTGCCTTTTTCTTTTGCTTTGTACATTTACAAAGTGGATAAGGCATCCATCCAGGCAACGTGTCATCCGCTTTCAGCGTCTTCCTTCTCTCTCACTTTTCAGAAATGCCCCTTACATTAGGCTGTTCTGGTCAGTGTTAGTCCTGATCCCCCTCTGTTGAATTGACACCATTGTGCAGAAAGAGGAGTCCTAGGATAAGAAAGAGAAAGCAAGGACCTGGCCCTTGTCACCAGGACACCTGTAGTTACGTATCTTTGCTAGTTATGCAGTGGCTAGGTGTTTGTCCACACAGCCCACGTGTGAATTTCCTCCTAAGGCATCCATTCTCCACCCACTTTTCACACTACAAAAAAACTAGAGGACCTAACTCAGCTACAGCTCCTACTTCAGTTACATGTGGTGATGCTCAAGTGTGCAGCACTTACATCTGTTTTTCAGCCTACCCCATAGCTTCTTTCATCACAAAGGGCAAGTTACAGTTTTTGAGTGTTAAATATGATATTTTCAAAAGACTGGTGTCTCTGTGACACTACAAAAACAGGGTGGTATTAATAATTTACTAACTCCTGCTGGCAATTGAGGACTTGACATTGCTCCCTTTTAAATTAGCTATAAAGATAAGTCTTTGCAGTACAAACTTTTAGTAGACCATTTTTTGCAGTGCGTCTCTGTTTTGTCTTCATAACCTCTACAGTCTTTCAGATGAAATCTTTATCCTGGACTTGTAAAATCCGTATTATCTAAATTTCTTCTCTTCATCATTAATGAAATATAAACAACATCAGAATTTTTGAAGTTGCAATCTTTACCTGCAGTGTTAGTGTTGGCCTTAATTAAGCTCATGGCCATGGAAATAGGGGGGAAATAAAAACTGTGAGTCAAACAATCACACAAAATGAAACAACAAAAATGAAAACAAGTAGGAAAGGCAGAAGTATAGCTCTAGAAGTAAAACCTTTCTGAATATGTCATAACATTTAGGAACCAAAACTAGGCTCATTACTTTGTGTGGTTTTTTATCTTCCACAATGACAATGAGCTATGAATAAATACAAGCACCCAAGTTACTGGATTTGCCCTAAAGTTATTCACAGTCTCACAGTATCACCAAGGTTGGAAGAGACCTCACAGATCATCAAGTCCAACCCTTTACCACAGAGCTCAAGGCTAGACCATGGCACCAAGTGCCACGTCCAACCTTGCCTTGAACAGCTCCAGGGATGGCGACTCCACCACCTCCCTGGGCAGCCCATTCCAGTGTCCAATGACTCTCTCAGTGAAGAATTTTCTCCTCACCTCGACCCTAAACTTCCCCCGGCGCAGCCTGAGGCTGTGTCCTCTCGTTCTGGCGCTGGCCACCTGAGAGAAGAGAGCAACCTCCTCCTGGCTACAACCACCCCTCAGGTAGTTGTAGACAGCAATAAGGTCACCCCTGAGCTTCCTCTTCTCCAGGCTAAACAATTCCAGCTCCCTCAGCCTTTCCTCGTAGGGCTTGTGCTCGAGGCCTCTCACCAGCCTATTTCCACATTTTTCATCAGACATGGTAAATAAAAAACACTACACAAACAGAGCTAAATAATATTAAGTTCACTGCAAGAAACAATTGATGTAACAGCCTTTTGTTTTCTTTTTCAAAAGCACACCCAAACTAGATTAAATCCTCTTCATTTTATCTTATTCTTGAGAAAAATATATCTGGTGTCCTGTGAGACTAAAGAAAATCTTGTTTGGCAAATGACACTCTGCCAATCTGTTCTATTCTCCTTAATTGTTATTCACTTGATACTGCTGGAGGAAGCTTCCAGTAAAAGTAATCAAAGATTTCCAGAGGCTCCAGCAGAAACCGAGGAGGTAATTCTGTGATCTTTTTTTCAGAGCATAAAATTGATTCAGGCTAATTGTTTCCCTATAAAATTGGATAATTTGGAGAGCATCTTTAGTCAAGTTGTTAGCTTTCTTTCTCTACAAAAAAATGTTAGTGTTATTCTTAAATTGTAAGAAAGGACACCTAGAAATACCTGGGTTCCCCCCCCCCCCTTACATTTATACTATAACATCATGTCTACTCGATGCCATTTTGTGCAAGGTAAAACTGTCTCTTGTTTAAAAATGTGACAAGGTAAAGAACCTGTAACTTTGGTTTTGTATAGTGCATTGACAAAATGTATTTTTTCACTGAGTCAGCCTCAGATAAAAGGAGTTCACTACCACCATCAGTTGGAAAAGAATAGTGAAGAATGAAGTAGCAGCTTTCAGAAACAGAACAGCTGTCTTCAGTTTGCTAGGCAATACACATTTGTAAATGCGTTGGGAAAAAATCTTAATCTGAAACCCATCAGTTCCGTAGGAGAAATAAAACATGAACTTTTGCAAATTCACATTCCACAGCTATGTGCTGAGACTGGTTCTGCTGACTAATAGAGAAACTGGGGAAGGTCTGTAGCTCCTAACACCATTTTCCATCCATTAAGCTGTTTAGTGTGTTTGTTTGAAAGAACATAAGATACCTTGGATGAGTTTAGCTCAGTTTTTTAGATGCTCATAGTTTATTCCAAACAAAAGTAGTGTCGAACAGCCACATTCTATGGAGGCAAAAGGCTACAACTTCATACACAGTTTGTGTATACTCAGGTGCATTCTCTTGGAGCTGTAATCTTGTTTCAGTCTTGAGTTCTTACATGAGATTTACGTCTGTTCTTCTGGTGGAATGGATCTTATTATAGCTAAACATCTGAATCTTTAAATGTTGTTCCACATGTTACAGACACATTATTTCCCTGACTATAATAGAGTGTATTTCTTTTATCTGAGAATGATACAGCCACAAAATCTTTTAGGCTATAATCTTTTCCTGGCTTCCTCTATATCTTCTCATCCTATCTACTCAGTGGACTCCAGTGCAATCCGTCAAAGTATCTCAGAATGAGTAAGCTCCTGCTGGCTTGACTCTCTTCCTGGATGTGCACTCGATGCATAGATACAGTGTCCCTTTGTTCAGTAGTTGCTTTCACATATATAAGGTCTGAGAGAGTTGTCAGTGTTCATCAGTTTTGAACATATTACTATGCATTGCTGTAGAAATTGCACTATAAAAAACAAAGTTTATTTGAACTAATAGACATTGAAATAAACTTCCAAGGGAGGTGGTGGTGGTGGATTCTCCTACAATAGACAGTTTCAAGGCCTGGCTTGACAGGGTGCTGAGCTGTCTCATTTAAACTATCTTCTTACCCTAAAAGGTTGAATTACATGATCTTTGAGGTCCCTCCCAGTTCTAAAAATTTGTGAATTCTGTGAAAAATCTATCTGGGGATCTTATTTAGCACACAACAGCTGAGCTTCCCAAATTACTTAGAATTCCTGAAGACTTTGGGGTTTTGTTTACCGGCTATCCAGGAAAAAATTGGTTATTCCATCACTTCCATCTATCTACCAGCTACCAGCCTGACTCACCCCAGCTGTTCTAGTGTAAGGTGCCACTGTTAAGGACAGTGGTAGTTTGAGAGGTCTTAGGTCTCCGTCTCTATGTTTTGTTAACGGAGACTTAGGATCCTTCAACTACCACAACAAGATAAATACAGGTCTTGAATACTTATTTTTGGTATGGCGTTCTGGCAGATTTCTATGCTATTGCAGGTTCCTTGGTTTGTGTGGACATCTTACATCCTTTCTGTATCTTAAAGACGTCTTTTTTAGGATGCTAACATAAAAGGGAGGTACTGAATTGCAGATGAGCTTAGCAAAAACATGCCATTGTAAATGCCACTAAGCATACAGGCAAACTTTACAGATTTGGGAATTTTTTTTGCTTTCTCCTTATATTTTAATTGTCTCTTGAAAAGATTCAGAAAGGCTATGCTTAGCAAGGCATGAATTTTCTTCTCAAGTTCCTTTGGTTACTTCCTTCATCATGATTTAATATAAACTGATCTTCTGGTACACGTTTTTTTTTCTTTTTCTTTTCTATCAGAGACATCAAATAATGGATTCTATGATGCTTTAAATGAGTGTGAAATATTTATGGTATTATTAGTTCATGTCACATATCTGAATTTGGTCTCATTTAGCTTCACACCTGGGTAGCTGCCTCTAATATGCATTAATTTGAGGTCCCTCAACAAGTGATCTAGTGCGTTGCATTCTTATGTATCTGCAGACTACTTTTCTAGTTTGAAAATCTTGTTAGCTACAGACTGAACTTTTCTGTGCCTTTTTATGTGTCTTTTTATGTGTAGGGCTAGGGTACATGCTGCCTTGCTGGACCTGCTTCAAATCATATTTCCTTTGTCTTGCAACCTATGTGTATGCCACCTTTTTTCAAGTGCCACCCAGTTTGGTGGTGACTTCTATCATTGTTATACATCTCAGAAGGCCTTGGCTGAGTATTAGGCTCTCAGAGAGTCTCATTATTTTACTTTACATGTGACCTGGACCCATGCGGTATGTACTTTTTCTAGCTGGCTGCCCCAATTCTGGGTAAGTAGAAGTGTATCTGTATCTTGCAGTTCAGAAGCTCTGGAGTTCTGATTTCCCTGTGAAAGCAGATTTTTAGGCTTGGTTGAGTTAGGTTTGGTTCATTTTGTTGGTTAGTTTGGTTTGGTGATTTTGTGGCTGTTTTTTTGGTGCGATATATTCGGTGTTTTCTTGATTGATTGGTTTTGGTTGTTGGGGGTGTGTGGGAAGGGATGTTGACTGTGGTTTATTTTGGTTTGTTTTGTTTCTCTTCTGTAGTTCAGCCACTTGTCCTTAGAGATCTTGCAATATCTGCTCCCAAAGTGTTTTTTTCTCTTTCCTCAAATAAACATGAGAAAAAAAAAATCCCCTGTGAGAGTGACAGAACACTGCAACAGGCTGCCCAAGGGGATTATGGAGTCTCCTTCTTTGGAGGCTTTCAAAACCTGCCTGGATGGATTCCTGTGTGATCTGGTATAGGTCATCCTGCTCTGGAAGGGGAGTTGGACTGGATAATCTTTTGAGGTCCCTTCCAATCCCTAGCATTCTGTGATTCTGTGAAATGGGAGGAAGGGGAGGAAGAAAGTGGGTGAGAGCTCTCCCAGTTTCACCCATCACCATCAGTTTATATTGTTGGTCAAAGCATGGAGATTCAAATTAAGAACTCCTTATTGTGCTTAATTTGATCAGTGTACATCAACAGCATGCTGCACTTTTTGTGGTAAACACTTCCTAGTATGAAGCAGAATTTTTAAGTTGTAAAGGAACAGTCCTCAGACATTTACAATGCCAGCAAAATAATTTATTGAGTGACTGTCACAAGAAGCATGTGGAAAGTTCTGTGATGCTTTTTCATGCATCTAGTGAGACACTTGATAAGCTGTCACTGGTGGCTTTCCCATAGCATCACTGATGGAGTTGATATATTCACTAAGACAGTAGTGAGAGTTACTTAGGCAGTCCTTGAGTGGGTCCTAAGTAGGCATAAAATATGTGCTTATAAAAATTTAAGCTGCATAAATCACTCAGGTGAAATCAAATCATAGTGTCTAGTCTGTTAATGTTTTGATTGCACTGACAGGTACCAATCAGCTTGCAACACTGCTAAATAGTAACTGCAGAGCTTGTTTTCTTTAAATTATATGTGCTTTGGAGGGAAAACAGAAAATGGCTAATAGCAAACCCAAAATCTGATTTAAGAAGAAAGCACTGCATTACATTGCTTTCATTAGTTCATAATGTTATGTTTAGATGTAGACAGTACGTAGATGATTGTTTTCTCTCAATTTCCCTTCCTGCTTAGTGACAAGAAAACAAATTCAAATTGTGCTTGGGAGGAATAACTTAACAAAGCCAATTTTATTATGCAGATGAATTGTAGGTGTTACATATCTGCAGTTTCTGAAATTGTTAGCAAGCTTTTTTCCAAAGCTTTCTCTCTAGGTGTATATATAACACGTTATATTTAGAGAAGCAACTAGCCTTAAGAAACTCTGGCTTTTTAAATGTAAGTTGTCATAGCTATATATTTTGCTGAGGAAATGCATCACTTTTTTCTTTAAACTTATGGTTTAAAGTCTAGAGTTCTTCAAAAGCTGAACAAATCATCTAATCAACTAAACCATGGCTCTGTGTGCCACATCCAGTCTCTTTTTAAACACTTCCAAGGACAGTGACTCCACCACCTCCCTGGGCAGCCTATTCCAATGCCAGTCACTCTTTCTATGAAGAACTGGGGCTTTTCAGCCTGGAGAAGAGAAGGAGGCCTTGTAGTAGCCTTCCAGTATCTGAAGGAGACCTACAGGAGGAGTGGGGATGGCCTGTTTACAAGGTCTTATAATGACAGGATGAGGAGTAATGGGTTTAAACTGGCAGAGGGGAGATTTAAACTAGATCTTACGAGGAAGTTCTTTACAGTGAGGGCAGTGAAACACTGGAACAGGTTGCCCAGGTAGGTTGTGGATGCTCCCTTCCTGGGAAGGAGCTGTTCAAGGCCAGATTGGATGAGGCCTTGAGTGACCTGTTCTAGTGGGAGATGTCCCTGCCTATGACAGGGGGTTGGACCTAGATGATATTTGAGGTCCCTTCTAACTTAAATCATTCTGTGATTTTATGAACTTCTTCCTAACATCCAGCCTAAACCTGATCTGATGCAGCTTGAGACTGTATCCTCTTGTTCTGTCACTGATTGCCTTGGAGAAGAGACCAGCCCCCACCTGGCTACAGTCTCCTTTCAAGTAGTTGTAGACAGCAATGAGGTCTCCCCTGAGCCTCCTCTTCTCCAGGCTGAACAACCCCGGCTCCCTCAGCTACTCCTCGTGGGGCTGTGCTCAAGACCTCTCACCAGCTTTGTTGCCCTTCTCTGGACACATTCAAGCATTTCCTTGTTTGCTCTTCCTTAATCCTTTAAGATAAACTAATTCTTGCATAAATATTATATGCCTTCCATTCCCTGATTTCTCATTTCCATTACATCTACAGATATTTTATTTTACTTATTATTACTTCCTAAAGACCATGACTCAGTATTTTGAAGCCCATCATTTTCCCTGTGAGAAACTAGATATGTTTCTCACATTCTAGCCAAGTTGCCTGGGCTTTATATATCTGCTTGACTAACATATAAATTATTGTGAGTGTTAATTACTTTTTTTTATTGTGAGTGTTAATTACTTTTCTGCCTGGTAAGGCATCAGGACAGAAAACCCCAATATTAAAGGTCTTACATTGGCTGTAAACCAAAAGATAGTAATTAAATAGTCTTAAAATATTAAGAAAAGAACATTATTAATTAGACTTCAGGAGTTACTAGGAAAATCCCACCTAATCTGGTAAGAAGGTAAACCCCTACTTTAATATTTTTTTAATACAGTGTAAAATCTAAGAGAATATAGAACAGTATCCTGCTATAGCTTTATAGAGGAAAATATCTTACCCTTGCATATTCTGATGGGTTTAAAAATGAAGAATGCTTGTAATTTTATATCTAGTTCTATGGATTCTTTTAAAATTATTACAAGCTTTACTTGATATTCTAATGTTAAGATTAACAATATTTTGAAGGTCTATACCAAATTCTTCGTTTTACTCGAAGCAGCAAACGGTCTTTTTTGCTTCAAATCAAGCATAGTCAATAGTCCTTACGTGTGGTCTTCGTAGCAGCTGTACATGATTTTTTCTTTCATGTTTGTATTTGTGTGCAACTAGGCAATACTACAGGATCTGGAGCAAAGACGTCCTCAGCTGGATGAACTAATAACTGCAGCACAAAATCTGAAAAACAAGACGAGCAACCAAGAAGCCAGAACAATAGTTACTGACCGCAGTAAGTGGTGTTTCTGCTATCATGTAATGTTTCATCAAATGTGGAAAATGTTGTAATATCTGATAGGCATAGCAGTTTTCAGACATTTTTTGCCTTTGCCGTGAGGAGGAGAGTTCCATCAGGAGACAGTTCTCACACAGCATTTCCAGATTGCATATAGAAGAAATGTAAATGTCAGTGATCATAGTTTTCAATTATTTACCCCTTAACTTCCTATTATTTGGTTTCATAGTGGAAGTACCTGGTAGAAAACATAGAATGTGGTCATTATAGATAAAGGAATATGTTTATTCCTAAATCATAGAATCAGCCAGGTTGGAAGAAACCTCCAAGACCATCCAGTCCAACCTATCACTCAGCCTTATCCAATCAACTAGACCATGGCACTAAGTGCCTCATCCAGTCTTTTCTTGAACACTTCCAGGGATGGTGACTCCACCACCTACCTTGGCAGCCCGTTCCAATGGCAAATCACTCTCTATCCATGAAGAACTTCCTCCTAACATCCAGCCTCTACCTCCTCTGGCACAACTTGAGACTGTGTCCCCTTGTTCTGTTGCTGGTTGCCTGGCAGAGGAGACCAACCCCCACCAGGCTACAGCCTCCCTTCAGGTAGTTGTAGACAGCAATGAGGTCACCCCTGAACCCCCTCCAGGATAAACAACCCCAGCCCTCTCAGCCTCTCCTCATAGGGCTTGTGTTCCAGGTTCCTCACCAACTTCAGCACCCTCCTCTGGACACTTTCCAGTACCTCAAGATCTCCTTTGAAATGTGGAGGAAAAATAAAGAATTGACAGAGTATAGCCATAACCTTGTAAGAAGCCTCCAATTCTATCCCCCATATTAGAGCCGCAGCCTCCTCTTTCATCCCCTTAGCTGACACCCAAATCTGATGATGCGCTAGATTAGTCTGTGTTCATTCTTGTGTTCTGGTTTCCCTTTATGGAACTAGCTCTAAGGTGGAAAAATTAAATTAGATAAAATTAAATTAGATAAAGTTTCAGAAGAATTCTATAAAAGACATCGTCTTGTTCCCCTTGGATATGTAAATGTTGTTATATCCTTCATCAGAGAATAAAACACATTCTCAAAGTCACAATATAAAAGCATGGTAGACATATATTTTCAGTTAGTGAGTACTCAGAATTCAGAGGCATATTTAAAAACATGTGTTTGTAATGGTCCTTGAGGTCCTCCCAGTTCACTTCAGGTGAGGCTCTACAGGGCTCTGGGCAATCTGATCTAGTTGAGGATGTCCCTGCTTACTGCAGAGGGGAACTGGACTAGATGACCTTTGGAAGTCCCTTCCAACCCAGACCATTCTGTGATTCTATGAATACAAACTGTTCTGTACACCTTGACATCAAGATCAGCAATCAGAATCTGATGACTGTGAAGGTGTATACCTAGGCTAAACTTCTCTATCCTCAAAATTTGTATTCATACACACATATATATACACATTACCTTTTTTGTATTCCATCAGGTAAGTACTTTCCCTAATAAGTTAAAATCACATTGCATGTTTAGACTGCATTGTTAGTAGCAACAGTAGAATTATAGAATCATAGAATGGTTTAGGTTGGAAGGGACCTCAAGGATCATCCAGCTCCAACCCCCTGCCACAGGCAGGGACACCTCCTACTATATAGGATATAGTAGACTATATCCTATGGGAAATGATGTTAACTGCTCTTCTCTCCTTGGACTTGAAACATATTACTGAGAGAGAAGCTGTATTTGTTTCATTTGAAGTTTGAGAAGAAATGGGTGTTGCACAAGAAGCTGTTCCTGTTTGGCATGCAAATTAATTCAAATATTGTAATTTAGCTGAATCCAGATGCAGTGTGTACACACACCTTGACTTTACAGCAGTTATTCAAAGCCAACATATGTAGGACTCCCATCAGTATTTTCTGGCATGTTTTAATTTTTAATTCTGGGACATGTCTTTTGAAGATAAGAATTGTTGAATTTGCATGAAAAGCAAGCATAACTCCTCTACACCCTCATGTGAAGTGTATGCATGACTAAATTTTATTCTATTGGAAAACTGCACTTCACTTTAAGTGAAATTGCCTTCTGAGATAGATTTAGTGCTTCCTTCTCATACAGTAAAAATAAAAAAGCTGTTGAACTGTAAATCATGAATGAGTTCATGGTAATTCAGCTGTACTACAGGTTTTCATTGGTGCCAAGCAGTGTGGTGGATATATTAAACACGATGTTACCTTAGTTTTATCTATTAGAATTCCCCAAATTAGTTCATTTTTCAACTCAACGTACACAATGTTACTTTTAACTGCAATTCATTTTCTATGCTGAAACTGTTAATGTCCTTCACTGCTAAAATGCAGCTTATGGTGCAGTAGATACTGATCATGTCCTTTTATGGTCTTTAAAGTACATCTTCATGTATAGCATCTTGTAACATCATCCTGTTGCTGCTAGTTAAGTAATTTTAAAGAAAAAAAAAATCTCCTGTCAGAAATATGCAAGGTCTACGTTTCTGCAGTGGTGGCAGGTGAAGTATGATCAGGGCCATTCCTGATCTAGTGTTCTGAGGCGGTAAGATAGATTCATGAAGGCTTTTTCATGCTTAATAAGTTTATAGTTGTACAATTGTAGGCAATACTAAGCGCTATTCAGATCTCTTTTGAATTTTAAAGACATTGTGGTGTCATTATGGCACAGACGGTCCAAAAGGCTCTTGCAGTGTATCAACGATAACTTCTTGATGCAGGTAGTGGAGGAACCAGCGAGGAGAGGTACACTGCTGGACCTTGTATTAACAATGTGCCCTTGTGGCCAGGAGGGCCAATGGGATCCTGGAGTGTATTAGGAAGAGTGTGTCAAGGGAGGTTCTCTTCCCCCTCTACTCTGCCCTGGTGAGACCTCATCCTGAATACTCTGTTCAGTTTTGGGCTCCCCAGTTTAAGAGGAACAGGGATCTACTGGAGAGGGTCCAGCAGAAGGCTACAAGGATGATTAGGGGACAGGAGGGCATGGCTTATGAGAAGAGGCTGAGGGACCTGGGGCTTTTCATGGAATCATGGAATTTTTGATCTGGCGAAAAGAAGACTTAGAGGGGATTTGATAAATGTTTATAAGTATCTGAGGGCTGGCCAGGAGTCGGGGGACAGGCTCTGCTCATTTGCTCCCTGTGATAGGACAAGGAGCAATGGGTG
The DNA here is from genome assembly GCA_013400475.1 of Tricholaema leucomelas. Taxonomy (NCBI): domain Eukaryota; kingdom Metazoa; phylum Chordata; class Aves; order Piciformes; family Lybiidae; genus Tricholaema lacrymosa; species Tricholaema leucomelas. The sequence goes on along the minus strand of WAAF01001994.1, from coordinate 610,428 downwards.
TACGTTGCAGCAAAAGAGGTTCCACCTCAACACGAGGTGATGTGTGGATGTGTTCCTCTGTGATCTGTGTTAAATAGTATTGTCCTGCTCTGGCAGGGGAGTCGGACTCGATCATCTCCTTGTGTCCCTTCCAAGCCCTGATATCCTGTGATCCTGTATTTAGAGGGGAAGGGAAAAAATGCTAGTTTTTTCCAAATGTATGCTAAATGTGGCATACTGTCAGCTAAAATACTTCTTTAAAGGAACAGTAATCTTTTTTAGATTTTGAATTGCATTATCTCCACACACACACTCATGTGAAGAAGATGGAGGTTGTTGTCTTTGGTTTTAATTAGGCCTAATAAATACCTACGTAGACAGCCTCCACTTGTCCTTGCTACGGCTAGTTCACTCCTCCCACCCCCTTACAGTGCTGTCCTGTGCTGATCTTAGAAAGACTCTCCTTGCATCCAGCACATGCTAACCATGTGCTCTGTAATACAGCTCCTCTGAAGCCTGTACAGTGCAGCCTACTGTACCCAGGGTGCTGTCCCCAGGTCCATTCCCCATGAATCTTGCTCACAGCCAGAACTGAACCCTGGACCAGAGAACCTGCTCCATTTGCTAAGGTCTGCACATTCCTCAGCCCTAGAGAGTATCCATTCTGTTATGTCTGGACCTTGCACATGAGTCCTGCTCCAAGTCCTCACTGACAACCTCAGCCACTAATTCTTTCCCATTTCCCATAGATTTTTTTACCCTTCCTGTTTGTGAATACAAATAGGTTGCCATGGTTATGTCTAAATAGTACTAGTAGTCACTGAAATAAATCCAGTTTCATTTGAGCATCAGTATTGTGCCACTTCTGCTCCTTTGTCCCAGCTGTGTACCACTGCTATGCAGCCTTCTGTTAGCTGCCAATATACTGGATCCCTTGATGAAGCAAAGAGAGTTCAGGGCTGCACTGTGCTTGATCTATCACATAGGAGATGATAGACTCAATCACATCTAGTGCACTGCCTCTTTCCAGATTGAAGCATGAGATCTCACACTTTGAAAACTATAAAGCTGAGAAAATGAGCTAACTTGTATGAATATGTTGTTAATTTCCTTTTGGAATTAAGGTGCTAGTGAGAAAAAACAACCAGCCAATCAAACAACAGCAACAAAACCAAAACACCAACAAATAATCAAAATAAAAAACAAAACCCCACAATTATCTGCCAGATATCACTGAACAGATACATCATAAATATTAAATGAGACTCATGGCTACTTTACAAGGTGGTGGCATTCTTGGTCACAGAGTGGGTCAAACTGTCATTAACTGGAGTTAAAGCCCTGAGAGTTCTGACTCTTGTGCTAGCATTGATAATTCTTGAGTCATTCTCCTAACAGAAATATGTGTATTATGTTCCTGGAAGTCTAGCTTTAAATGATATTCAGAAACTGTTATCAAAGTATTAAAAAGACAAACATCTTATATAATACCAAGCAAATCAAAATACAATAATCTCTATGAAAAATTGCAAAAATGGCAATGATCAGATTGTTTTTCAACAGAATTTTCATAGCAGTGCCTAGGTTTAATCATTCTTTAGGAAAGAAAAGCAGAAATTAAAGATTAACTCACACAATTCAATTATTTCCTTTGAACCTTCCCCCCTCCCCCCCGATTTACTTCATTATTTGTATGAAATTGCAGGAGCAAAACTATATAAAAAAAGAACTCCACTTTATAAAATAAAGCTTGGGTTATGTTCACATATTATAATACTTAAATCTTTATTCTATGTAAATCATGGTTTGTTTTCAACTTATACATTAGAGAATATATGCAAGTACTAATTACATTTAGTCTCAAGGAAAGGTTGTGGGAAAGCAAGAAACCTCCTTGTTCCTTTAATGCCCTTGGTAAAACATTTTCTAACAGAAACATATGCTGTACAATAATGTTTTTCCCTACAAAATGCACCACAGCTCCAAAACACTTTCGCTTTACTGCTGATTAGAATGTTGTTTCCTTAAATTGAATGAGTTTATAAGCAACTTTGAATATAATAATTAAACTTTGAAAATTTCCTTTCTTTTTTCATCACTTTTTTTTTTACATAGAACATGCAAAGCAGGTAACACAGCAATATAGAAATACACTAAAAGATTATGAGAACAAATGTACAGTCTTAGAATTAGAAATACTGAAGTAATTACAAAGACTGTGTTGGATCTTGATGAATCCTGGAAATGTTAGCAACTTTAAATAGCTGTGTTCACACACATGCAAAAAATAACAGTGAATAACCTTTCTGCATTTTCACTTTGCTAGTAATTTACATCCCACTTCTGTAATGTGGTGTCTGGCTCTGCAAGTATTACAGGAGGTATGAAAATGAATATTTATGGAACTCTCTAAAGAAATAATCTGTTACTGACCAAAGAATCTCCCTTTTGAGATTGCAAGAAGCCAAAACCACACACATTTCTCTGCAGTATTTGTGTGAAATTCTATTGCATTCAAGAAATTAGTAATAGCAATAAATACAAGCAGTTGAATGAAAACGGTTTTGATCAACAACTACATATTTGAACTTTTATTTGGCAGGTTTTTTTAAACTAAGTCCACAAGTGTACAAATAATTTATAGAGGATGTCTTCAGAAGATTAATTTGGTATTAGAATAGAATCAACCAGGTTGGAAGAGACCTCCAAGATCATCCAGTCCAACCTAGCACCCAGCCTTATCCAGTCAACTAGACTATGGCACTAAGTGCCTCATCCAGGCTTTTTTTGAACACCCCCAGAGACGGTGACTCCACCACCTCCCTGGGCAGGGACGTTTGTGATTTGGTTTTTGTTTTTGTTTTGGGTTTTGTTTGTTTGGGGAGATTATTTTTAAAGGGAAAAAAAAATCAATATTATTGTGGTTGTAAAGAGAGCTGCATTTGAACTAATCAGAGAAGACCCCAAGTGTCTCTGTGGCATTCAATAAAAATGCCTTTATTGGATAGCTTGTTGTATTTGACAGTTTTATGGCAAAATCATCAACTTGTCATCATTTTCACAACAAAGTTATGGAAATTCCACAGTGAATTACAGCTGTACTGTTGTTCTCAACATCTTAATAAAATAGCCTTCTCCATTGTACTGACATCCAGTGGTTTGCTCTTGGAGCTATTGAAAACAAATAAAAGAGTTTACCACTTGAAAGAAACCCAAATTCATGCAATTTGAAATCTGTCAGCCTGTGTTAAAACTCCTAGTTACCAAGACTGGAAATGAAAAGTGCAGGGGAAAACCATACTTGCATACAGTTTGCCCAGTTATCTTCTTGATATTTTTAAGGTGAATTGTTGAATAAACCCCAGTATCTGTTCTCTGTACTTCATGTATTGCAAGCAGTTTTGGAAAACACAGGCAATAGGTTGAGGGGATTAACTCCAGCATCATTAAGTTTGCGGATGACACCAAGCTAGGAGCAGGTGTTGGTCTGTTGGAAGGTAGGAGAGCCCTGCAGAGGGACCTGGACAGGCTGGATGGGTGGGCAGAGGCCAGTGGGATGAAATTTAACAAGGCCAAGTGCAGGGTTCTGCACTTTGGCCACAACAACCCCAAGCAACGCTACAGGCTGGGGACAGAGTGGCTGGAGAGCAGCCAGGAGGAAAGGGACCTGGGGGTACTGGTGGATAGTAGGCTGAAGATGAGCCAGCAGTGTGCCCAGGTGGCCAAGAGAGCCAATGGCATCCTGGCCTGTATCAGGAACAGTGTGGCCAGTAGGAGGAGGGAGGTTATTCTTCCCCTGTACTCAACACTGGTCAGGCCACACCTTGAGTACTGTGTCCAGTTCTGGGCTCCTCAATTCAAGAGAGATGTTGAGGTGCTGGAACGTGTCCAGAGAAGGGCAACAAAGCTGGTGAGGGGCCTGGAACACAAACCCTATGAGGAGAGGCTGAGGGAGCTGGGGTTGTTTAGCCTGGAGAAGAGGAGGCTCAGGGCAGACCTCATTGCTGTCTACAACTACCTGAAGGGTGGTTGTAGCCAGGTGGGGGTTGGTCTCTTCTGCCAGGCAACCAGCAACAGGACAAGGGGACACAGCCTCAAGTTGTGCCGAGGGAAGTATAGGCTGGATGTTAGGAGGAAGTTCTTCCCAGAGAGAGTGGTTTGCCGTTGGAATGGGCTGCCCAGGAAGGTGTAGAGTCAACATCCCTGGGGTGTTCAGGAAAAGACTGGATGAGGCACTTAGTGCCATGGTCTAGTTGACTGGATAGGGCAGGGTGATAGGTTGGACTGGATGATGTTGGAGGTCTCTTCCAACCTGATTGATTCTATTCTATTGTATTCTGGTAACTATCTTACTTCAAAGCCATCTGAGCTGGTCTGGTAAAGTCTAATAGTGTGTGTGTGAACTTACTCAACTCACCACTTCTTTAGTGCCAAAATTTAGTCTTTTCCTGTCAGAATTCTATGCCATGAAAATTAAGGAAGAAACAAATTGTTGTTAAAGAAATGCCACCAACGACATAAAACTATAGCTCTGAAAGGCACAGCATGTCACTGTGAAGAGAACCTGATTTGAAACCACTTCCTTAGTGCAGATTTGCTGCTGCAGGATTTGTAAGAAAGTTATAGGACATTTTAAGGAGTACAAAGTTATTGTGGAACACTGGGGAGAACTGCCCTTTTTGATAAAGAAACAACATGCCCCAGAAATGTCTGAGTGATCAGGGAATTACAGTTACATGTCATTTCTCAGACTATATATACTAGAAGTATATGGCTTAATGGACAAAGGGCAAGATCTAAACTGCCTACTTCAGGTGCTGTGCTTCTAAAAGGGTTGTAAGAATGCAAAGTGACCTTCCTTCTTTCCTGCTTATATTGTTGAGTAAAAGTGGTGAAGTTTCTTCTTAGCCCCAGAGCTGCTACGTGTACTAGGTGATACCAGTTCTGATGGCTTTCTCAGAGCTCACTTACCCTCTCAACTTCTGAAGGCAGTTAGATGATTACTGAACTTTATGTTGTGTGATAGCCGAAGAGGAACATAACTGGCTAATTCTAGATGGTGTACTTATAAACAGATATGAAAGTTCTAAGTTTTATGTTCATAGAAATCGACCTGTGCTGGAGAACAGGCACCCTGGATTGCTGTGTGGGATAAAGGAACTTAACTTTACCCAAACTATAAGTGTTAGTAAAATTTTGTCATCTGTATTTCCAAATGGCTATGAGAGCAAAATATCCTACCAAATCTCTCACTGGGAAAACAGGATCATAAACTAAGTTCTCTGCTAACTGTGGGTTTGTGAACAGGAAATATGAAGTCCAGTGAAGAGTGTAAGGCTGTGCTGCAGGATGAGACCCTTCAGAAAGTGATATGGTATTCACTTTTTTTAAAGCCTTTTAATCATTTTTACTAGGCTCAGAAAATTGAAATATAAACAACCCCCCCTTAAATAAGGAAAACATGTTTTGGTAGGGGGATGCTTCACAGTAACAGCCTATAGTAGATGTAGTCATGGGTACGTGAAAGGTCCTGGATATACTATCACTTCATAGTATCATCAGGGTTGGAAGAGACCTCACAGATCATCAAGACCAACCCTTCACCACAGAGCTCAAGGCTAGACCATGGCACCAAGTGCCACATCCAATCCTGCCTTGAACAGCTCCAGGGACGGCGACTCCACCACCTCCCTGGGCAGCCCATTCCAGTAGCCAATGACTCTCTCAGTGAAGAACTTTCTCCTCACCTCGAGCCTAAACTTCCCCTGGCGCAGCCTGAGGCTGTGTCCTCTTGTTCTGGTGCTGGCTGCCTGAGAGAAGAGAGCAACCTCCCCCTGGCCACAACCACCCCTCAGGTAGTTGTAGACAGCAATAAGGTCACCCCTGAGCCTCCTCTTCTCTATCACTTGATGGTAGGAGAGTGTTCTCACTTCAGCCTAAGGAAAAAATTCCTATTGCATTGTGTGCCAGCTGGTGTTTGAGACTGCTTTGTGGGTTTCTTAACTTCTGTTGGTCATAATTTAGGGATCAAGTTAATAGAGGTCGTTGGTCAGAATGGAGAACGAAAAAAATCTTCTAATTTATAGTGCCAAGAAAATTTATGACTGTAGTATCCTGCAATTTACTCTGCTGTTCTTAGAATATTTGGAGGCTGAGATGATAGAGATGATTTTAGTAAAAGGGCCAAATCATATAAATCTTAAGCCTATCTCTGCCTTCAACCTACTCAGTCACCAATTGGGTGAAAGTAAAACTTGCCCATAACAATGAGGAGACATGAAATAATAGAAAGTCATCATAGTGTCAGCAGGTATTTCCTTTCCCCAGGTACTATTATTTGCTCCACTACTATGATAAGTGCTGTTAATAGTATTGTTAAGGGCATCTTTTCTCTCTTTCATGCTCAAGGAGAGTCATATTTTAACAGAGTGTTTTTATATGACTTTTGTTCTTAAGGTCTTCTTTAAAATCTTTTCACACTCACAGAAAGCTGTGTGCATATATCCTTGTGAAAGAGCTTCCTCTTTTTGGTTTAACAAGACCAACATCTCACAAGCTTCAGAAATTTACTTGCAATAGTGTTAAAAGCAAAATGTAAGGGAAAGTAAGGAACTGCCACACAGGATGAGATTGCAGGTTCTATCCACTTTGTTGTCTCTGAAATTGTTAGTACCATGTTCTTCTTAGGAATATTCAATAATTCAGTAGTGTGCAAATAATTTGAGAGTACTTCTCAGGATACAAAATGTCTTTTTATATATTTAAACAATTAGAGAAACATTAATATAATTTTTGAAACATTTGACAGACCAAACCTGACAAAAATTGCCAGTTCTTCAGGAAAGCAAGCCCTCAGTTACTTAAGCTTTCAACACATTTAACAGTATTTAATGTAGGATTTCATATTTACAGCATTACAGGAAAAAATCTGGGTTTGATTAAAATGGGTGTACAGATCTGAGTCAGTCTCACTGTAAAAATGGTAATTCACAATTATATAAAATGCATTTAAATATGAAAGTAATAAATGCTGAAGAGGTTTGACCTGCATCTTGTCAGTAGTAGAAGAATGTTCTGTAGACTGAAAGAGTTGGGGCTGTTCAGTCTGGGGAAGAGGAGGCTCCGAGGCAACCTTATTGTGGCCTTTTAGTATCTCAAGGGGGCCTACAGAAAAGCTGGGGAGGGACTCTTTAGGCTACCAGGAGTGACAGGACTAAGGGGAATGGAGTGAAGCTGCAAGTGGATAGGTTCAGAGCGGACATGAGGAGGAAGTTGTTCAGTATGAGAGTGGTGAGAGCCTGGAATGGGTTGCCCAGGGAGGTGGCGGAGGCCTCATCCCTGGAGGTGTTTAAAGCCAGGCCAGCCTGATCTAGCGTGAGGTGTCCCTGCCCCCTGGCAGGGGGGTTGGAACTAGATGATGCTTGTGGTCCCTTCCAACCCTGACTGATTCCATGATTCTTGATTTGCATAGTGAGCGGCCAGGTAATCAGAAAGGATTATTTTTTTTTCTCTTAGGGAGATACAAGAAAGGCTCAGTCAACCTTCCATGTTCAAAGGAGAGCTGTTAATAATCTGCCATTATTTATACCACTTGCACAGTATCACAGTATCATAATATCATCAGGGTTGGAAGAGACCTCACAGATCATGAAGTCCAACCCTTTACCACAGAGCTCAAGGCTAGACCATGGCACCAAGTGCCACGTCCAATCCTGCCTTGAACAGCTCCAGGGACGGCGACTCCACCACCTCCCTGGGCAGCCCATTCCAGTAGCCAATGACTCTCTCAGTGAAGAACTTTCTCCTCACCTCAAGCCTAAATTTCCCCTGGCGCAGCTTGAGGCTGTGTCCTCTTGTTCTGGTGCTGGCTGCCTGAGAGAAGAGAGCAACCTCCTCCTGGCTACAACCACCCCTCAGGTAGTTGTAGACAGCAATAAGGTCTCCCCTGAGCCTCCTCTTCTCCAGGCTAAACAATCCCAGCTCCCTCAGCCTCTCCTCGTAGGGCTGTGCTCGAGGCCTCTCACCAGCCTCGTCGCCCTTCTCTGGACACGTTCAAGCATCTCGATGTCCCTTCTAAACTGGGGGGCCCAGAACTGAACACAGTACTCGAGGTGTGGTCTAACCAGTGCAGAGTACAGGGGCAGAATGACCTCCCTGCTCCTGCTGACCACACCATTGGCTCTCTTGGCCACCTGGGCACACTGCTGGCTCGTGTTCAGGCAGGTATCAATCAGCACCCCCAGATCCCTCTCTGTCTGGCTGCTTTCCAGCCACTCCGACCCCAGCCTATATCTCTGCACCATATTTTGGCCCATCTCCATTGGAAGTAAGGGTCCAAATTTCTCAATCTCCCAAAGTGAAATATGGTTGGACTCAGGTCTTTTCCAAGCTAGTTGATTCTGTGATGAGAAAGACAACTACCTGTTATTTGTAATTCTGTTAGCATTCTGTACTTTAAGAATTATTTTTCAAAATTAAAGACTCTTTTTACAAGGCACTTAAATTGCCTGCCTCCTGATGACATTCCGTCAGTGTGTTTAAATAAGATCCAATTGGGCAATCAATAAAATTACTTTCTAATCTTAAAATTTGTGTGTGGTTACTCAGGAACATAGAAGATTCTATATTTTATTTTCTTTGTTTTAGATATGAGTTTTCTATTCCTCACTAAATGCCAGGATTACTTCACATGTTTAAAGCCTGACAGTCTTAAAAGCATTGCACCATGTGATTTAGATACACTCCCTTTTTTCTTTTAAGGAAATTATAAATCTCCATTTTAAACAAAAGTATCTCATTTACCTCAGAAAAATCCTCAATATCTTCTAGTTTTCACTTTCCTTATATAGAGTTTTAATACTTTTAATTAATAAATTTAATTTATAATGTAATTTTCATAGAACTTTTACATGTTTAATCTCAGTCTGTTTATTAGAAGCAACCAAACAATTAGTTGTTTGGGTTTTTTTAATCTTGAGCTGTGTGGATTTTAACTATCTTTCTATTGTTTGCTGGGTTTTACCTCTTGCAGGAATTCTTTTTGTGAACACTGGCATTGCAAAACTGACATTCTTTTATTGCTGAGCTCGGTATCACCTCTCTGAACCTATCTTTTGTTAGAATAGATTGCAGCAATTGATTAGAAGATAATTTGGATTTTGCATTTCTTTTTATATTTGGGCAAGATAACAGATTGTAATGAGTAGTTAACACTTCTGGGAATCATGAGATTTCATACATATTGTATGTAGTAGAAAGTCCCTGAAGTACTGATGTTGCCAGGAACTGTGCAGTTGCACATCTGCTGCCATCTGTATCAAAACCATTTGACTGACTTTTCACAGTTACACATACTTGTTGCATTTTCACTGTCTGTACTTCTATGGATTTTATGGGTGGCTTTAATAATCTGTAAAGGCAATGGAAACCAAACCTTTCATCTTTACTATTATGAAAACCATTTCAGCAATGCAAGGAGGCATTACAAAAAGACACCTGAGCTATCTCTAAGACTAAAAGCTGCCTTGGCCCTTGGCTGGGGCAGCTTTTTTGGAATGTCAAGATATGCTGCCAGTGCTTACTTCCAAGTGTACATATCCAACCATGTTCCCAAGTGTCCCCTTCCACCTGTCTCCTCTGTTGTTTTTTTTTTTTCCAAATGCACCTTCTCATGCTTCTCCTTGCTCTCTCCTTTTGTATTTCCTCACCAGCCTCCTGCCATGCCTGCTGCCCTTGCCTGCTGCTTCCCAGTTTGCAGCCCATTTGGGCATAGGCACTGCTGGCTTATTTCTTTGGTGGGAGCTCTGGCAAGCTTCACCTGCCCCCATTGGTCTTAGAACCAGCACATGACCTCCTCTCACCCAGGCACCCTGCAAGTACCAGCCAACCCTGCTGCCCCACTGAGGCAGCTGGGAACGTGGGCTTTGTCAGTGGTCCGACCTGAACTGAGGCAACGGGTCAGAGAGCTGCCAGGCTCCCACACAACCTGTGGCACAAGCAGAGCTCACCAGGCTCTTTCCTGAAGATCATGAGGACTCCTAGAGCTGTATTTCCATCTGCTTTGCTTCCTCCTTCTCCATTTTATCTCCATCTCCCTAAGTCTCCCATGTGGGAAACGCTGTTTTGCATAACCAAGTTAAACTCTTTTCTGTGTTACTTCCTGCCTTGTTCTGTTTTGCACCATGTCATTGCACTCATCATTCACCTTGGCTATGTCCTCCTGCTTACCTTCTCTTTCTAGAATTTGCCTTGTGCTTTGTAGCTCAGACCAGGGCTCCATCTGTAGTGTAGCCAATATGGAAAAACTGTATCAGGTTTAGAGATGGTGGTGCAGGCCAGTTCAGAATCATTGATGTCTTCATGGCATTGTACATAAAGTGTCCCATTAGTGTTCTGATTATAATGTATGAGATCTGTCAAAACCCCAAAACCCCAACAAGTGATTGTGTTTATTTCTAGGTGTTCACTCCTCTCAGACAGGCAACCAGCAACAGAAGAAGGGGACACAGTCTCAAGTTGTGCAGGGGGATGTATAGGCTGTATATTAGGAGGAAGTTCTTCACAGAGGGTGATTTCCCATTGGAATGGGCTGCCCAGGGAGGTGGTGGAGTCACCGTCCCTGGAGGTGTTCAAGAAAAGACTGGATGAGGCACTTAGTGCCATGGTCTAGTTGATTGGATAGGGCTGGGCCATAGGTTGGACTGGATGATCTCTTCCAACCTGGTTGATTCTATGATCTTGGAGGTCTCTTCCAACCTGGTTGATTCTATGATTCTGTGGTTTTACCAGATTGTCAGATATCATCTGAGACATCTTTGAACTCTTAAGTTTAGCAAATTTCCAACTTCTTAAAGTTGCAGAAACAGAGCGGGTTTGTGCTTCCACCTATCTGCTTTCTGCTTGGAAGTACTGCCTGTGCTTCCAACACTGCATGCTGGAAACTCTCAGAGAGAAGCAAGAGATTCCCTGCCATGTGTTCAGAGGTTAGGGATTTTGACCTGTTTTGTTTGAATATGACAATCCAAAGGCTTTGCACTATTGGCCAATGTTTTAAGGTAGTATTGTGTTGTGCTCAACATTGGAAATCTGACTAGGAGCAGACATAAGCAGTAAAAATATCTATTTTTCTTTTATTTTCATCTGTGATGATGCAAACAGGAGAGCTGTGCTAGCTGTGCTGTGACAAATAATGAAAATGTGGAAATTAAAAAAAAAAAAACAAAACTGGAATTGTTCAGGAATTAAGTTTTCAAAGTGTGATCAAATTACTCATTCACTGACATTTCTTCCAGTGTTTTTCAGGCAGCATGTATAACATGCAGATACATTATAGCATATGTGATAGGAAATAACTGTATCCATAGTTACTTCAACAACTGTGTCAGAACAGTATATATTCATTTATGCCAGACCATGATTTTTTGTAGTAATTACAGTGAATAGGAAACAAAGGTCCTGACTGCAGAGATTAAAAGCTAAATTTAGATGCCACATAACGATCAGTGGTATCAGGAAAATTCAGGTTTTGGTGTCCATTGTGTCCCATCCCTTTTCCTAGAATGGATGCAGTACACAAAAAACATATATTGGAACCTGCAATTGTTCTCAGACAACCTAGTTAAGCACCTTGGAGTACATTTGGCATATGGATTTTACTTCAGCTGTCCTCAATGTATATTTGTTATGGCTTTCATTTTGCTTGAGTTGGGAATAAACCAATAACAAAAAGGGTATTTTGCACAGCTGCAAATCTCCTTTGTAAGTCCAGCCTGAGTAAATACCAGCTTAGCCTGTATGAGAGAGGTCCTAAGACTTTGGGTGGTTGCACCAGCTGGTCATTTCATTTTGTTAAGTATATCAAATCACTATTATGGTGACTTATGACATACTGAAGGTAATTCTAAAAATGTAATTTTATTATACCTTTCAGGACCATAAGCATATGAAAATGGTGGCTCTGAGTCATTTTAATCTGTGTGTAGTGTGTAGCAATGCTTGTAGGGTTGTATTAACCTTTACCATGGCAGAAATAGAGGGAAAGGAAAATAACATAAAAGTTTTGTAGACTAGCTGCTCTTATTTCACCTTTCTAATTAATAGGCTTATTATATGGTAATTGAGATGGTGACACATTAGAGAGTAATCTTGACAGTCTCTAGCTGAGTAAAAGCAGAGGAGTGTAGATGTTGAGCTGTATGAGATACAGTGGTGGCATTTGGGCTGGGTGGAACTTAGAACCTGAAACAGGATACTTAGACATGATTTTATTTAATTATATTTTAACTGGTTGAGTACTTGAATACAGCAAAGAAAGTGCCTGTGTCATGTAAGTTTTTTACCTGGAACTGTAGAACTGTGTTTATTTCTTTATCTTCTTAAGTGTAAGAATAAATGCAGCATTCCAGATGAAGAGAGATAATTCTGGAGAATATTAATTACATTTCCAGTGTTATTATTATTATTCCCTCTGATTTTTTTGTGCTTTTGACACTTCAGTGCAACATTATATTAAGATGTCAATAGTAATAGTTTAATCCATTCATTGTATCGTTTTTATTTGCTGCTTCTTATGAGTGTTCCTCCAAGCAGGATGTTAATCTCTGGAGTAGAGTAGAAGAATAGCATTAGAATAGAATAGAACAGAATAGAATAGACCAGAATAGCATATCAGGCAAGGCAGGAGAGCAGTATTTCAATTGGGAGGGACTAGTCCAACTGTTGGACCAATTCAGAGCTGACCAAAAGTTAAAGCATTATACTAAGGGCATTGGACAGGTGCCACTTAGACACTGACAGGCTTGGGGCACTGATCACCCCTCTAGGAAGCCTATTCCAGTGTTTCACCACTAATGTTTCACTTCCTAATATCTAGTCTAACCCTATGTAATGGGTGTAGGTTCAAAATCTGCTGAGTTGCAGCCCCATCAGAATTGTGACTTTGGAGAATGTTGGCTTGCCTAAACTTGATTAGGTTTAGTCCATTTAGTGACTCATGAGTCTCATAAATGTTATGATCTGGGCTGAGGTACCAAAGAGAATGTGAACAAAGAAAGCAAAAAAAATATTAGTGTGTTTTTTTTTTCTTACAAGCTCCTATGCTTGTAGAGCTGTGCTTCTTTAATAGTTCAAGTATCAGCATTTTCATGACAGGCCTTTCATTTTCTAATCAGTGCTTAGTTGCCCAGAGTTGTGGATGCTTTGTCATTGGGAGTTGTTCAAGACCATATTGGATGGGGCTTTCAGCAACCTGGCCAAATGGTATGTGTCTTTGTGCATGGCAGGAGGGTTGGAACTAGATTATCTTTAAAGGTTTATTCCAACCCAAAATGTTCTATGATTCTGCGATTTTGGAACTGCTGATTTGTAAATAAAACAATAGTAAAAGTTTTTGTATTTTTACTGTGATCTAAGAAACTTACTAAGTTAACTCAGTTTAGATACAAAATATCCACAATTTATACTTGAATATAGAAATATTTTAAAAAGAAACACTGTTAATTCTTTGCTTTGAAATAAATTCTTCTTCATTTGGAAGCTCTCTTTGTTTTTAAAGGCAAAATTTATAGTCAAAGCTCTGATGTTTTGATTTGGCCTGCTGTTTTTATATGATGCTGCATGACTTTTCTTCTGAGCTAATCTCAGTATTGTTGCCAGCACTTTGCTTTCCATGACTGTTGTGCAGGTGAGCAAAGGGACATTTTGAATTGTATCCCTCTGATGTCTTCAGTCATTTCCCTCCAGGTGACATCTGGTGAGAGGCAGCAGCTAAACCACTGTGCAGATTTTGTATTGTCAGAAGAGGCAAGCAAAAAATCTGTGATAGTCTGTGCTCATACTTTCTGTGTAGCCCAACAGATGGTCTCAGGGTTAAGACCAACAAATAGAATCCGCTGTGTTTCTTAATGACCACTGCATAAAGTGTGCAAGTTTACCCTTGGTGATGCAGCTTAATTAGTCAGTGTTACAGTGGCAAGAATTTGGACATTGAGAATTATAAGAAAGCAAGAACTTAACTTTTAGATTATGTTATTCTGATAGCTCATATAGTAGTCAATGTTGAAGGACAGAAAAAAGAGAATGTGTTCTTTATCCATTGTAAAATGAGTTACAGCCAGTTGCAGTCTTTGAGTTTTGGGTTTTTGAATTTTGCTTCTTTAAAAAGAAAACAGAAATATGAACAGTACACCATACTTTGCTTCAGTAACTGACATTCACACATTTGCAGAAACCTTTAGTGCCTTTTCATTTTCTAGGTATTTCTTGCCCATACAGTTAGAGCTGAACCTATTAAATGAAAACCAAAACAAATCAGTGCTCAGAAGAAAAAAAAAATGGAGATATACTTGAGAAGCAAGTTTCAGCCTGAATGTGGTAGGAGTTAATAAGCTGATGACATTAAAAATATACTATGTAAATATGAATGTATGATGGCAACACAAAGTTATGTGGTACTAAGAATTCTGAAATACGTTGCCTGTATGCTTCATTAGGTAGGTAATGAATTTCACACATTTCAGGACTTAAACTGCCAGATTTATCATTATGTTTTTGCATCAGTAAGTATGGAAATCTGTGAAAGCATTAGTATATGAATGCTGATGTAGTTAAATTAATGCTAATAGCATTCTTGTTTATGTTCAGAGATGGGAGAGTATCATTTCACTTACTTTAATGTCCCATTTTAAATGAAGGTGCAGACAAGTCTTATTTCTTCTAGAAAAAAAAAAGGTTTTCTTAAATATTTTCTAGGTAAGTTGATTATTACTAATGCTGTCATCCATGAAGAGAAATTAGATTCATAATTATGTTTTTCTCTATTAGCTTAAGAAAACAAAATCTTAGAAAAAACATTAACTGACCTTTGGGCAAAGACAGTCACTTCTAATTAACAATTACATTCCTAAGGAAAGTCAAAAATTGATGATTTGAAGGATATGGAACTGTTGGACTGAATCCAGAGCAGGGCCACAAAGATGATCAGAGGGATGGAGAACCTCTCCTATGGGGACAGGCTAGGAGAGCTGAGGCTGTTCAGCCTGGAGAAAAGGTGGCTCTGGGAAGATATTATAGCAGCCTTCCAGTAACTGAAGGGGGCCTACAAGAAAGCCTGCTAGAGACTTTGGCAAGGGCTTGCAGTGATAAGAAGAAATAGAACGGCTTTAACCTTGAAGGTAGATTTAGACTGGATATTAGAAAGAAATTCTTTACGGTGAGGGTGGTGAGACACTGGAACAGATTGTCCAGGGAGACTGTGAATGCCCCCTCCCTGGAGGTGTTCATTGTCAAGTGGAATGAGGCCTTGAGTGGCCTGATGTAGTTGAAGGTGTCCCTGTCCATGGCAGGGTGTTGGAACTAGATGGTCTTTAAGGTGCCTTCCAACATAACTATCCCTATGAATCTATGAAATTTCTTACTCCACTTACAGCTCTGATAGCAGTAGAGAGGCCTCATTCCCTTAGCTGTCTATCCATCCCCTCAGTCAATACTTGTGTGGATAGGCATATGTGTAATATATATATATGTTTCTGTGGGTTTCTAGCAAATCCATGCTTAGTTTTGTCACCTATTTCACACTAAATTTTGAATAATCTTGCTTCACTTTGGAATGCTTATTTCTCACATCAAAATGTTACAGCTTTTTAAACATTTTGAAATGCAAGACAAATGTTCTTCCAAATCATGAGCTGTTCCCTTTTTAATTTAGTGAAAAAATGATCATGAAAACTTCATTTAGAAGGTGATAAATGGTATATACAGAAATACTTTTATAAAAACTCCGCAAGCTAGTGAATATTTTCTGAGGGATGTGTTTTCCAAATAAAAAGCTCTTGCATGGCTTTCTCAGTGCTCAGTCAAAGAAGCTACTTTTTTATTTTCCCTGTTAAAAGAATCTGATTTCTTTAGATGTGCTACCAGCTTAGTCTGGTCTCTAACTCCCACTCTGTATAGCAAGGTACAAAGCATGCTTCACAGTGATGAAGAATTACTCACTTGGTGCTTAGTGGAAACCACTTGACAGTTTTCAGTTCACTCTGTTTGATCTGACACTTTGAAAGGAACAGAGTGACCTTCATTAGTCTGATCATATAGAAGTGGGTTTTAGATAAAAGAAAAACTAGACTTAGCCTAAAGAAACAAGACAAAATTAAATCATAAAGTCGCAACAGTTGGAAATAATTACACCCCAAAAGAAAGCAAGTGCAAAGTGAGATTACAAGTGTATATTTTTTAGTACATTTCAGCCTGTTGAAACCTTTCTTATTATCTTCCTTAGCCTCTGAGAAGATGAGGAAGATGACATCTTTTCTCCGAGGGCTTTCATGCCTTTATAGGTTTTTCAGGTGCATTTCCATTGAAGTCTCTCACCCCAGAAAGACAACTTGAAAGCTCTGAGTGCTTCTAACTGTTTTTCTTGGTAATGCCTTTTAGCTGTTCTTAGAAACTAGAATATTGCCCAATAGTATAGAAGATTACAGTTTCTTCCTTCTTCCCAGGTCATATTCATTCCCTTCTTTATATTCAGGTTAATTTGTGTATATACTTCCTGTTTTGCATAGGATTTTTGGCTTGTTGGTTTGGTTTTGTTTGTTTTGTAAGCCACACACTTCAAAAAAATCATCTGTCTTTACAGATTATGAAACATATGATAAGGAATGATCTTTCTGTAAACTTACCTTAATAGATTAGTGGTGCATAAAAGCCACATCTGACATCTTGCTGATGTAAATAACAGATTTCATATTAAGCTGAATATTCTGGGTTGCCATCCCACCGTTAATTTTGGGTTAACTAATTAAACCTTCTCATCACATTACTGATCATCCAAGGGGAGCATAAAATGTCTTAGATTACACATTATTGGTGTTTTTCCATATTGAGTCAAAGTGTGATCATGGCTTGCTGAGGTCATTTTTTAAGAAAAATGACCTTGATAAGCCTCTGAAAAAGGTTAAGAGAAATCCTGCTTTGCAACAAAAGGTAAAGGAGGGCAGATGAAACATAAATTACTGAGTAGGCTGTCTCCAACTGTTCTCCACTATGTACTCTGTTGGAAGAGACCTCAAAGATAATCTAGTTCCAACCCCCTGCCATAGACAGGGACACCTCCCACTAGAAAAAGTCGCTCAAGAAAAGTCGCTAGCCTTGAACACCTCCATGGAAGGAGCATCCACAACCTCCATGGGCACTCTCTTCTAATGTTTCACCACCCTTGCTGTAAAGAACGTCTTCCTAATATCTTGTATAAATCTCCCCTCTTCCAGTTCAAACCCATTACTCCTCATTCTGTCATTACAAGACCTTGTAAGTAGAATAGAATAGAACAGAATAGAATAGAATCAACCAATCTCTTGGAAGAGACCTCCAAGATCATCCAGTCCAACCTAGCACCCAGCTCTATCCAGTCAACCAGACCATGGCACTAAGTGCCTCATCCAGGCTTTTCTTGAACACCTCCAGGG
>WAAF01001994.1:524659-592955 GCA_013400475.1 Tricholaema leucomelas | reverse complement strand
TTCCAGCACCTCAACATCTCTCTTGGATTGAGGAGCCCAGAACTGGACACAGTACTCAAGGTGTGGCCTGACCAGTGTTGAGTACAGGGGAAGAATAACCTCCCTCCTCCTACTGGCCACACTGTTCCTGATCCAGGCCAGGATGCCATTGGCTCTCTTGGCCACCTGGGCACACTGCTGGCTCATGTTCAGCCCACTATCCACCAGTATCCCCAGGTCCCTTTCTTCCTGGCTGGTCCCTCCCCAGCCTTCTTGTAGTTCCCCTTCAGATACTGGAAGGCCTCTACAGGGTGTCCTCAAAGCCTTCTCTTCTCCAGGCTGAAGGGCCCCAACTCTCTCAGCCTGTCCTCATAGCAGAGGCGCTCCAGCCCTCTGATCATCTTCATGCTTCTTCTGGACTCGCTCCAGCAGTTCAGCGTCCTTCTTGTATTAGAGGCTCCAGAACTGTACACAGTAATTTGTTTATCCCTATCCTGTGGAACATACAAAATTTAGTGGAAGAAAGGGGAAAGAGTAAAAAAAAGGTGCAGTAACCTAGTATGTTTCTGTTTAAATCCTTATTTTCCATTTTCTCCATCACACCTCTCAGAAAACCTGGTCACTGTTCAGTAAGACATACTTAAAATTTTTAGGATTGGCAAAACTAGTGTTATGTACAGCCATAAAAGTGTAACTAAACTAAGGTTTCAGTGGATAACTGTATAGATTAGTTAAAAGCATATGAAGATAAAATATGTAACAACTGGCTATACAGAACATTCAAAGCAAGGTACATTATGGTTCTGCAACCAACAGAAGTTAATCTAACCTGTTGGGGTATTAAAAGAAGGTTAGAATGTGTGCTTGTCGTTGAAAACAACCTTGTAAAGGATTTAAGCTCTAGGGAGACACAGCAGTAATCTCTAGGGATGTGTAAGAATAGTTTAAAGGATTGCATATGACTGAAAAAAAACATTTTATATTGAAAACTTTGAAGCCTTGGTAATATGCTTCCAGAACAACCAATGACAATATTGGGTTTGGGCTGTTTTTAACCTACCCTTCCTAAAAATCTGCAGTATTTATATCTTCAGCGTTTTCTAATACTAGTTTCTCACTCAGTTTAGCTCTGCATACTACAGTGTCTTGCTGTCATTTACTTGCAGCACTGGCTGGTGCATGCACTGTCATATAAAGTGCTGCACTTGCAGCCATAGAATCATAGAATGGTTTAGGTTGGAAGGGACCTCAGGGATCATCCAGCTCCAACCCCCTGCCATAGGCAGGGACACCTCCCACTAGAGCAGGTTGCTCAAGGCCTCATCCAGCCTGGCCTTAAACGCCTCCAGGGAGGAAGAATCAACAACCTCCCTGGGCAACCTGTTCAGTGTCTTACCACCCTTACTGTAAATAACTTCCTCCTAACATCCAGTCTAAATCTCCCCTCTTCCAGCTTAAACCCATTCCCCCTCGTCCTGACATTACCAGACCTTGTCAATAGTCCCTCCCCAGCCTTCCTGTAGGCTCCCTTCAGATACTGGAAAGCCACTCTAAGGTCTCCTTGAAGCCTTCTCTTCTCCTGGCTGAAGAGCCCCAACTCTCTGTCTGTCCTCATAGCAGAGCTGCTGCAGCCCTCTGATCATCTTCGTGGCTCTCCTCTGGACTCTCTCCAGCAGTTCCATGTCCTTCTTGTGTTGGGAGCTCCAGAACTGCACACAGTACTCCAGGTGGGGTCTGACAAGAGCAGAGTAAAGGGAGAGAATCATCTCCTTTGCCCTGCTGGCCACACTGCTCTTGATGCAGCCCAGTCCTGTGACTGCAAACCACATTCAGACCAGGCCTGCATCCAGTTCTGTAGCAAGACTTCGTGAATGCATTACAATGACCTCCCCACCATTTTTTCAACCTGCCGTCCCTAGCATTGCCAAGTGAAGTTGTTGCAGCTGTCAGGAAATGTGAAATGTTTGCTTCCTCTTTATGCTTCAGTTCTATCCACCATGGACAGACATTCTGTACAGCCATAGTTTTAAAGGCTGTTCACTACCCTGAAAATTGCAATATCAGTTTCTCTTTTTTCAGTGCATTGAGTGTTTCATATTGCAACAAAGGTGAGGAACGGAAAAACCTCTAAAAACTCGAGAATTTATGGCAAAATGATGAGACTATTCCTAAGCCATTTTGTTATATTTTCTAGATTTCAAGCTCAGTGTGTCTTTTCGTCATGATTGTTGTTGTGAGATATAAGTAAATCGAAACACTTATAGATGCATATGAAGCAATTTCATTTTTCAGATAAGGAAAAAGAGTGCATCAGCAGCTTCTTTGGATAATATGAATTATCACTGTCCATATTTTCACTGTTATATTTTGCAGCAGATCAGATTGCATCAGTCCCTTTAAATCTATGAAGCTACAGTGAAAACACTGCTTTTATAGAAAAATATCGATATATTGACAATAATGCTTTTGATAAGCATTTTCCTACAGAGCAAAATGAGTGCAGCTTAGGTAATTTGTTGGACAAGAAAAGTGGAGGTTTTCTGCTTTGCAAATTCTGGTGCTATCCATTTTCTTGCTCACCTTCTTTTGGAGTGTATATACTAGATTCAAGGAACTTACCAAACTGGAAAATGATTGCTTTTTTTCATCACTACATAGGTTAAAAGTATCTTAGAGTAACATGAACATTATTTATTTGTGACTGGCAGCTTCTTAGATTCCTTTTCTCTTACTTCCACTGGTATTAGAGTACATAAACAGCAAAACGGTTCAGTGAAATGAGAGAGAATCCTTATTGCTGTCTCATAGAACACTCTTAAATGTTTTCATAAACCTGTTAGTATCAAGTCAGAGAAAGCCTTTTCTATTTTCCAGTGCCTTACACAAAATCCCTATGATGTCCAGAATGCTTAAAAAAATTGTTTTCTACTGTCCAACAACATTATTTAGCAGCAATTCTCTGACCCTTCTTTTCTGCAGTCAGTCACTCATTAGCTGCAGGTGAAAGATTTGCAGGTTGCTGGAATCAGTTCTAACACCCAAATTGAATTTTCTATACTTTTCTGTTTGGCATAAACCTATAAGTGGTATTCACCTTTCCTTCTGTGGGAAACAACCTGCTAGGAGTATTCACAGGAGCAAAACACATCCTGAAGAAACATTGATTTACACTGTGGCTTTCAGTACATTTTGGAAGTGAGTTCTCATATATTAAGCTGTAGAGACTTAGGGGATTTTGCTACTTAAAGTGCAATCGATAGTCTGGATTCAAATGGGAGTGTCAATGGAAGTGTAAGCCTGTGGTAATGAAAGGATTTTTGTGTTACATTGAACTAAGTAATGTCATAATTATAAATGTCTCTCTAATAAATTACATATTTTGTCTTATATGGTACTGCTCTGCTTGGTGTATTCTATCTCAGAAAGGCCAGATTAGTTATGGAGATGTCATAATGTGTTTACCCTCAGCTGAAACACTTTAAGTGGGTTTGGGTTCTCACTGGCTCAAGAATACAATGTTATAATTTTGTTTGTTTAGATTACCTATCAACATCCTAAAGTCTTCAGTTTTAATCTGTAATAAACCAAAATTATTACTGTTTTTTTTTTTTAAGTGTCCATATAAAAACTTTATTTTTTGAGGGAGAGGATCCAAGTATTTACATGGGGAAATGTGTTTCATTTTGGAGATTTTATATATCTATAGTCATTTATTTTAAATATACTTCTGATACATTCTGAATACAGCTTTTGCTAGGCTGCTGTCTTTTCCTCTGGCGTGGGAGAAGTGATCATCATGGAATCCCTGGACAGGCTATGAGAGTTGAAGCTCTTCAACCTGAAGAAGCAAAGGCTTTGAGGAGGCCTTCTGGGGGCCTTCCAGTATCTGAAGGGAGCCTACAGGAAGGCTGTTTACAAGGCCTTGTAATGACAGAATGAGGAGTAACGGGTTTGAACTGGAAGAGGAGAGATTTAGATTGGATGTTAGGAAGATGTTCTTTACAGTGAGGGTGGTGAAACACTGGAACAGGTTGCCCAGGCAGGTTGTGGATGCTCCCTCTGTGGAGGTGCTCAAGGCTAGGTTGGATGAGGTCTTGGAGAGACCTGTTCTAGTGGGAGGTGTCCCTGTCTATGGCAGGAGGTTGGAACTAGATGACTTTTGAGGTCCCTTCCAACCTAAACCATTCTATGATTTTATGACTGTGGTATGTGCTGAAAAACTCAGCCCTGCTGAGAAAAGCACAGTCCCTAGAGAAAGATTGCTAGTAAGACTTACTTAGAAGCCTCATAAGAGACTATGAAACTAATCCATCTGTAAATATTTTTACTTTTGATGATAAGAGACATAACATTTCTCATTAAAAGCAGGTATTATGAAAAAGTGATACAGCTGTAGACTCGATTTTTCTTCTGAAAACTGCAAGAGAATTTGGATTTTTCTCTTTATCTCCTCCCAAGAAAACCCAACCCCACACCAGCACACAAAGTTGGAATAAAATAAAACTAAGTGTGATTTCTGGTTAGTTCGTTGTTTGTTTTTTTTCACGTGGACAGCTGATAAAAACAAGCTATTAAAGTTTTGTCAGCTATAGAATAGAATAGAATAGAATGGTTTAGGTTGGAAGGGACCTCAAGGATCATCCAGCTCCAACCCCCTGCCACAGGCAGGGACACCTCCCACTAGAGCAGCTTGCCCAAGGCCTCATCCAGCCTGACCTTAAACACCTCCAGGGAGGAAGCATCCACAACCTCCCTGGGCAACCCGTTCCAGTGCCTTACCACCCTCACTGTAAAGAACTTCCTCCTAACATCCAGTCTAAATCTCCCCTCTTCCAGCTTAAACCCATTCCCCCTCGTCCTAACATTACTAGGCCGTGTAAATAGTCCCTCCCCAGCTTTCCTGTATACACCAAAATCTCCAGGTTGCCAGGAATCAAAAGATAGCACACTGAATGTCTCAGTCTAAGAGGGAAGAAGCTCAAGTAACTACTTGCAAGAGATAGGTGCTGGCTATTCCCTGCCTGCCAGCAACACTATGGAAAGTGTTTGGGCAGTCTTTGTCCTCTAGACCTGCAGCGCAACCCTTCACCTACAGGCTCTAGCCATAGTACAGAGATTTTACGTGAAGAATTGCAGGACATTTCTGTTTTTCACTCTTCCTGTAGACCACAGTCTTTTTCTATTTCTTTAAATTTATTTTTATGTACACCCTAAAGCTTGCATCAGAAATCCTCATCTAGAAGAGGGCACAGAAATGAATTGCTACTTTGTGACCTTTGTGTACGGCTTTCTTATATGAAGGGTTAGATTTGCTTCAGATTAAATTTAAGAATCTGGGCCTTAGGCTATCCTTGCTTTGCTCTGATTGTGCTTTGTATTTTCCAGTTCTGTTTCTTCAGTTCTTCTTGCATTTCCTTCGATTTGAACATGATGCTGTGTGCTTATTCAGTTTTTCTCCCTAGGCTTGAGCAGGGGATGCTGAAAGGTTTTCTTCTTTTTCTCTAAACCTCAGCTGAGTCCATAGATTTTTATCCCTTCTTCTGGAAGAAGGAAGAGCACTGATAGGTAGAAGTCTCCTTTCCATGCTGAAGTGTTTCTTATCCCTTTAGTGTGCATCACTCTGAAATCAATCTTGCAGTGAGAGATGTAGTGATGGAACTACCTCTCAATGATAGGAATCTCAGTTCTCTCCTTGAAGGCCTCCCTGTGAATTTGTAATGCAGTGGTGCAGCCTTCAAGGAGATATTAAGAACATCAGGAAATATTTCTTTTTTGCTAATATAAAATGCCTATTTCTTCATGCAGTGCACAGATTTTATTCTTTGTGGAGTTATGGGTTTCATTGGTTGGATTTTTTTTCTTTGGTCAAACATGATGGACTAGGTTTTCTGATGTTTTCAGGCTACTATGGAGAAGTCAAATGCTGGATGCTAGCCATCAATTCCTGTCAGTGGTTTTAGTGATTATTAAGTTCTCATGAATCACATTTCTTTAAAAGAGTGGATGAGGCTCATTGTTATTTTATAATTAACATGAACATGCTAGAAAGTTTTTAAGCCTTTGCAGTCTTGTTAACATTTGCCTTAATGAATCTTTATTATTACTGAAGTCCCTAAAGGGCTCATGTAGTGTGTTGAGAAATTATTCCCCGAATAAATTCATCAGACCAGCTCAGACAGCATAGAAGCTAAGGAAGTGATGTATTTAGAGCAAGCTAAATTTACAGGCGTACAATGCAATGCATATGTACAAAAATATATTTACAATTATGTACAATTTAGGGATAACCCTCAGACCCCCTGGGATGAAGCCCAGAAGGGGCTAACAGCCACCTTCTACTCCTCAGTAAGAAAACCATAAAGGCCGCAGATGTTATTACTCAGCCAAGGTTAGTGCAAAGATCGGTGCGGAGGAGTTAAGGAGCAAGTGATGCAGGAGGCAGAAAGTGAAGCAGCTGCAAATTGTTTATACATTCAACTTTTATCTCAATTAGCAAACCAATGAACGATATAGACTTTATCACTATTATTATTCCTTTTACAACCAATGCTCTAATTTATTTACGTTCTACACTGAGCTTTCGGCCAAGTGCCGATCTCTCAGTTGGAATTTTCTGAAGTCTTAAACTACCACAGCTTAGTTTTCATAAATGTTAAACCTTGTTTTGGCTTGGTAAGAATGAAAGACTATTGCTTTTTCTCAAATTTCTCAAATATTTCATAGTAATTTTTGAGGCATCAGCCTTTTTGGTTGCATATGCACCAAAACATATGCTGAGCCCCACAGTGTCATACTGTGTGACCCAGAACAATCTATTCTTTGTTACACTAAACGTAGTTGTAATTGCAGCTTAAGAAAAAAAGAAAAAGTGCATTTTTTTAAAGTGTCTCAGGTTTTGTTTTTCCTTTGTGTTTCACCAGTTGAAAAGATACAGAGCCAGTGGGACGAAGTGCATGGACACCTCCAAAGCCGGAGACAGCAGCTTCACGAGATGCTAAAGGATTCAACACAATGGCTGGAAGCTAAACAAGAAGCTGAGCAGGTTCTTGAACAAGCGAAAACTAAACTTGAGTCATGGAAAGACATTTCTTACACCGTGGAAGCTCTGAAAAAGCAGAATACTGAGCTTAAGGTCAATACCAGAATTAAAATAATGCTTCTTCGTGAGTTAATTAGATTGTTAAAGAAAATATCCTCTAAATACTGGGCAGTGCACAATGAGAACATCTTTATCCCTTATTTGCACCCCACTCCCCTCACCACCACCCCAAAAAACCCCCAAAAAATAGAAGGGAAAGAAAGAAATTAACTCATAAAGCCCAAAATATGTGCCACCTAGTCCTCAAGTTAAATTAGTTGTAACTTAGCAATTACAACAAACAGCTTTCTGATTTTGAAGGAGAAGTATCTACCTTTTCAGGACATGTGTTTCTCTTATTTTCTCTGCAACATCCTCAGTTACATTGGTACTGCAGACTGGGAAGTCTTAACAGTGTTGATATGTCTCTCTGCACTGATACTGAAACTATAAGTTGTCTGGAAGTAGTTTAGAATAGGGAAAATAACAAAACCCTTAACAAACTATATGGAGGGACATTGGAAATCATGAATTTTGTATTTGCAACAAGATAATCTCACTGAGGTCAACACTGGCACTGGCAGGGTTCTTAATTGCAAAATCCTGGAATGGATGCTCTTGTGGGTTTAGCACATTGTTGTTCTAGGTGCTAAAAATGTGCACTTCTGTCAACTCATGTAGCTGAGCTATGCCTACAAATGCAAATATGCCCTAATTGTTGCATCAATTTTTAAGCTTCATGTTATGAGAATACTCACACTTTGATGGTATTCTTCATGGACAGCTTGTGAGAAGAGCTGTTTCAGATTAATAATATCCCAGTTTCTGGTTAGAGAAGACCAAAATTGAAAACAACCAATTTGATCAGCCTCTTGAAGTGAGTCCTGCTTCCAGGTTGATGAAACATTACATGTTAGTTAATTGTGAGAATCGTTACACAACTGTTTTCTGTTGTGTTCTCCTCTCCTGCCTGCTTGTTTGGGTTTTTTTAATTTCTTATAAAAACTTGTGTTTCTTCACAATCAGCTCTTTGGTTACAACAGTCTTATTTGCACTTCTAAAGAATAATGAATTGCTGTGAAGAATAGTGGGGCGGTGTCCTCATCAAGTGGTTTTACTGACAGAAAGGCTATATAACTGCATGGATTGGTCTTCAGCTGTCTCCATCATCAGTTAGTCATTGCCTTTCTGATATTTAGTAGACAGAGAACCTGTTGGAATTTGTTTTCTGTTTATTGTTTTCCTTGCTTGTTAAAAACATAAAAACATTCATCAACCTATTGTTTTATGGTGGAGGTATGGTTAAGTTTTCTCGTTTAAGATCATAACGTAAGGGTCATGGCTTGGGAAAGGCAGATTATGGTAAACAAGGACAATCACTCACTAATGTAATAGAAAGGGTTATAGACCATGTATACTGCTGTCATTCACCATAGAGAACTCCCATTTGTCACTGTCTTTCTGCAGAGATAGAATTTTGGCTACTGCCCAGTGTAGCCCTTAAAAAAAGAAAGCAACAACAACAACAACAAAAGGCTTCAACAAATTCAATGTCCCAGTCTGCAAAGACTCAATCAACAAAAAACAGTTCTGTGCAAACACAGTCTTATGTCACTGTGTTGGAATGTCTTATGTCTTGAACACAAATTACATAAATTGGAAAGTAATTGGAAATATAGTTTTAGAAATTGATTTTTATGTCCACTTTTTTTTTTTTTAAAAGAAGAATATATGAAACTCAGATGAGGTATGTAGGAGTGTATTCTTTTTGAAAAATTAAAGTGAGTTTTAGATCAGCATTCTCCTGGGGCAGAAATAAGAATATGTCCTTCTCCTTCATCCCCCAAGTTACAGGGAAAGTATATTAGTACACTTATTCATGGAATGTATCTATATCTGTGAAGAGTTTTTGAAAGGATACCTGATTCTTTACTTCTTTAAAATACATTAAGTACTTGGGCTCTCTATTTTCAACCATTCCCATTCCAGTCTGGGTTCAGTGTGATGTGCCATGTCAAGTTGTAAGCATTAGTCTATAATTACAATTTCTCTGTCGCAGCTAGCCCATCTTAATTTTCCGTGCCCTAGTGGTGATATGAAGATCAACAAGCTGTACTGATCCAGTCTTCTTTACTTTCATTTGTTTCTCCCTCAAGTCTGCAAGAAATTCACCTCTGTGTTTGAGAACCTTCTGGGGGAATGTCTTTTCTTTTTGCCTTCTTTTTGTTTGCTTGGTTGGTTTTTTGCTTGGTTGGTTGTTGGTGTTTGGGTTTTTGTTGTTGTTTGGTTTGGGTTGGGTTTTGTGCCTCAGTGTCTCCTTTTTTGGGGGGTGAATTTTTTTCCCTTTTTTTCTTTCTGTTTTACCAGACTTCATATAGGAATTAAATTTGTCTGCCAGTAATTCCTGTTGTCTCAAATCCCAGCTGAAAGCTTCTCAGATGTGACAGCATCAGATGCTTTGTTCATGCTTGAGATAAGGGGTCATGAATCCTATGGAAAATGGAGTTCCTTATTTGAATTTACCAGCTTTATATTTCTTCTGTATAATATCATCTAAACTGAAGGCCCTAGAAATACATCATTTCCTCAAAACAAATGCTTCCCAAGCTTCTGTGCCAAACACATATATTTTAATGTTGTCCTCTGAATATTTAGAGTAAGTGTGCTGTCTTTTGGCTTGCTGTTACACTGATGAAAATAAAGTTGCCATTTGTATTCATTTGTGTTCAGGGAAAGAGCAAGGTCAGTGTGAGTCTTAAATTCAGTTTGTCAGCTCTGTGTCTCAACACAGCTTGGTGTGAGAAAGCAATCACCAAGTGTTCTTCATTTGTAAAACACTATAGGGCTGCTTACAAGCAGCTGAGTAGGTGTAAGCGTTCTCCTCTGCTCTAAGTGAACTTTTAGTCAGTGCTAGTGTTAATGTTTCTCTGTTAGTGCATCCTCACAGGTGAGTATATGGTAAGCTCAGGAGTGCCACTCTTTTCATTGATTTTTTTTTTTACAGTGTCAGAACAAACCAAAACTCTGTAGCTGGCTCATGTTGGCCAATGATCTTTGCTTCTGACAGTAAAAGTGTTGTATAGATGTTAATTTAAAACATTATTTATTTGGATCAGAAATTAATTCAGGGCTAATTCATGGAGGTTGAAGCATTTTTTTAATTATTATTCTCTCTGGTTTTGTTTGCCTGATGTCAGAGAACTAAATTCTAAGTACTGCAGTTAATTAATTCAGCAGGCTGAAGTTTATATGTGTATATATGGGATGAAGTCACACTTTAGCTCCTTCTGCTGCCCCCAAGTCATCTGAACGTAACTTAGTGTAAAACTGCTCTACACTCTTTTCATTGATGTTATGTTAAAAAAATAACTTATGTTAAAAAAAAGGAAATAATGATGAAAAGCAAACAACAAAAGTACACAGAAAAAGCACAAACAGAAGACTGCTACTATTGCCCATTCAATCCTTGGCTCCTTATTTTGGTAACCGTTAGTGAGGCATTTTTCTCCCTCTGTATCAGTGTAGCTCATGTGGCTAAAGTAAAGAGAAGATGGAGACAGAGTTTCCTTCCTTTCCACCGCTGACCACCTATTTCTTGTTCATCTAAACAGGCAGTTAAATAGCAGCCTTACTGCATCTCCTGCTTTGTTGGGACTCATAAGGCCAGAGGGCTAAAATTTATGCTCTGGATTTGTGGATAAGACTGAGGCACTCATGCTTGCCTTTAACTTCTTGCAATGTGCTTACTAAGAAATCTCTTGTCACTTCCTGTGTATCAGTACAGGATGAAGTACAGTCTCAGCACTTTAGGGATTTTTGTTATTCCAGAGCTGACAATGTGCTGCTTTGATTTTAGTAGAACAATTAACAGTCAAGTTAATGTTATTGACTGTGATGCAAACACTAAACAAGAATTCTTTGCTTATTTTTTTTCCTTTAAGTATATAGATAAAACGTGCTATAGATTTACAGAAAAGGCACAGACCAACAGCTTGATTTTCTAGATTTGTGTTATATGAATCTGCTCAATGTGAGAATTTACATGCTTATAATTGCATGATGCTGTACATACATATTGCTGTATTCGAACATCTATGCCTAATTTATTGTGGTCCACTGGGCAATCCTGGGGGAAGGGGGAGAAAGGAGGGGGAGAAAGGAGGGGGAGAAGGAAATAAAAAGCCCAGCTGTAATTTTCTTACTTGCTTTTAATCAAGGATCCTTAATTACACAGACTTTCTTCCTCATAACATCAACTGGTGTCTTCTAATTAAAAATTAAGAATAAATTTATACCTAAGTAACATGACAAATGCACAGCTGTAATTCTTCAAGCCTTTTAATATACTCAGCAAATTCCAGTGTTGACACAGACAGAACAAATAGAATGTCAAAATGAAATTAATCTAATGAAGCTTTTTCCTTTAAAAAAGATTCTTAAGTAACTAAAAATTCTTTACAATGAGGGTGGTGAGACACTGGAACAGGTTGCCCAGGGAGGTTGTGGCTGCTCCCTCCCTGGAGGTGTTCAAGGCCAGGTTGGATGAGGCCTTGAGTGACCTGTTCAAGTTGGCTACCTATGATCGGGGGTTGGAGCTGGATGAACCTTGAGGTCCCTTCCAACCTAAACCATTCTATAAATGAAACCTAGAAATATACAAGGAAAAGAGGAAAAAAACGAATATCAAGAATTTAACTCAAAAAATGTTCATTATAGTCATGTAAAAGGAGGTAGTAGGGCAGACAGTTTATCACACTGCTTGATTCAACTGTAAAGTTAAATCAAGGCATACAATCAACAATGCTGTTGAATTTCCTGTAAAGTAGAGAATAGAAATGATTTCTGTCGGGAAAGCTCTCTAAACTCATCGTTCTTTTTCTGAGTGATGAGTGAGTGTTGCAGTGTCAGGGAGTTAATGGATTAATGTTGAAGTTAATGGTGAGAACAATGCTTTTGGAAATAACCTTGTAATGGATCTTTCCATAGTTTTACTATAAAACCTGGATTGTAAGGTTTTATAAGGTCATTTATACTCACAGGGGACTGAGCAGAAAGAACTTATTTTCAAAGTAAAGTTTACAGGCCTATTAATTTACAATACAGACAAAATGTTATGGTAACTTTTCTTGTAATGCACAGTGAACAGCCTGTCTGCTTTGGCCGGAAAGAAAGCAGCTGTATGCATGTCTAATTTTAAACAAAGAGCCAGATAGAGTATAATAAAGGTGGATAGACCTATATGTAGAATAGATATTTGATAGAAATGTCTACAAAAACTGAAATTACAATTACTATAGGATGCATTTATTTCTGGTTTTTTTTTCCCTATATTTTATTATAGCTGTGTCAATATTAACATTAATATATGTGTTGCATATAATTTTGACAGGAAAGGAACTCAATTGGTAGGCTGTTTCCAAAACAATCATCTGCTTATGTATTCTGCAAAGAACAATTGCACAAATTATTCCACACACATACCTTCTCCCTCTCTCACTTGCCCTAACTATACTTAACCCAGGAGGTTCAGTTAGCATCCTCCTAATGCGTAATGGTAGAAATAGGATCTTTTGTTCAAAACAAAAGGTTGCTGCTTTAGTACCTGGGATTATCTGTTGCATAGTAATTGGACGATCTACTCTCTCATGGAGAAATAACAACGAGAAGAAATGGATGCTTTCAGTTTAAAATTGTAGAAGGGACCTAGGAACGTTGAAGCAGCTTTTTAACCTTGACTTTATTCAAAGATCAAATACATTTCAGCCCTGTTTCTGAGATGAAAGCATGAGTGCACAAAATATTTTTAAATATATATATATATATTTACTTAGTATTTAGACTTTTTAATCAAGGATTACTTATGTAAGTTCAGTTTTGCGTGGAAAATTCTTTATCTGAGTCAGAAGAAGAATTCGAAAGGAATACCTCTTCAGGAGAATGAGATGGGGGGGGGATCTTTATATTTTTTTCTTACAGGCTTATCCTAATTTGTGTATTAAAGCTCAGCAATAAAGGTTTAATCTTCTTCTAATGTTTGCATACAACTTGCCATGCTCTGTTTACAAATACACACTCTCTTTCTACTTCCATGGCCCCTTTGATTAGCTAGTTGTAGTCTTTGTTAGTACAAAAGTACAAGTAGACCATTGATTATCTTTGCTCTTTCATTTTCTTGTTACACATTATGGATTAAATATACAACTACAGTGCATCTCTGTGGAAAACTTACTCTGAGAAAAGGCTAAGAGACATG
Source organism: Tricholaema leucomelas (assembly GCA_013400475.1). Lineage (NCBI taxonomy): Eukaryota > Metazoa > Chordata > Aves > Piciformes > Lybiidae > Tricholaema lacrymosa > Tricholaema leucomelas. Next base: position 579,645 of record WAAF01001994.1, on the reverse strand, counting down.
GGAGCTGCTGGCTGGCAGAAAGAGCTTTCCAGGTTTCCTGGATTGCTTCTTTAGTGAGACAGCTGCTCCAGGTGGAGAGGGAAAAAGAGAAAGTGGAATGGAAAGGGAGGGAAGGGAAGGAAAGGAAGGGAGGGAAGGAGGGAAAAAGAGAAAGTGGAATGGAAAGGGAGGGAAGGGAAGGAAAGGAAGGGAGGGAAGGAGGGAAAAAGAGAAAGTGGAATGGAAAGGGAGGGAAGGGAAGGAAAGGAAGGGAGGGAAGGAGGGAAAAAGAAACAGAGAAAGAGAGAAAGAAATAGCAGTTTTTTAATACTAAGAAGTATCAGTTGTCATCATATTGATAGGATTACCAGTAATATTTTGGGGTACTGCAGATTTAATGCTGTTCCAGTAGATGGCACTAATTACATAAACGATTCTCTAAAATAAATGAAAGTATAGGTATTAATTGTCTAAATCTCAATATTATTTCACAGTATTTAAAAAAAGGGGGGGGAATAAAAATATACAGCACATATAAATTCCCTGTACTTTCCATCTCAGTATAATTCAGCATCAAAAATAGTGACAGTTTGCATAATGCATAATAATACATCCATCTATTTGTGTCTCAGGAAAGAATAATCAACATTCTAATCAGTGTTTATCAATTTGGGCTGTTGTCTGTTATCTGGCATTTAGGATTTGGTTGCTGGGTCTTCTCAGAGATTAGGAGTAGTCCTATCTTTTATGACCCAAAGAATTGCAACATTTAGGAAGACTCTGACCTTAGTTGCCAGTAAATCTGAGGAAGTTCTTTTTCTTCACTGTTTTCAATAGTGATAGTCTAAGTTGTTAATCTCCTTCTGTAATAGTCACATAATGTGAATAATAATTTTATGGTGATCTGAGGCTTATTCTTTTTCTTTCTCTTGTTTTACTTCAGCAATTTGCAAAAGAAATACGACAATGGCAAATAAATGTAGATGTGGCAAACGACATGGCACTTAAGCTGCTCCGCGATTATTCAGCAGATGACACCAGAAAAGTAGAACTGATGACAGATAATATTAATGGAACTTGGGCTGCCATTACTAAGAGGTACGATATAAATTCAGCTATTAGATTTGTTGTTAAACTTCATTGATATTCCTTGTCCAGCTTTGGATGGGGATTATAGAAGGAGGTAACATTTGAAAATGACATGACTGTAGTGAGAATGGAGAGAACGATGATGACTCTACTGTTGTGGCTTGTTTCTTTTTTTCTTTACTTGAGATGTCTTTGAAATGTCTTTTCATTCTCTCAAGTAAAATTTTGCTTCCTGAGAATTTTCTACTGCTGTGACCAGCTGCCAACTAACTTCAGGTGATAGGCTATATATTTTAAATATTTAAACTGAAATGTTCCCTATTTCTATGTACCATCTCCACATCACAATCACAGTAGTGATTTTGAGTCATACACTGAATCTGAAAATGACAGACGCATTCTGTTGAAACAGGCTGAGAGTAGAAATGTAATTTTATACCTTTGAAGCAAATCTCTAGTCACGAAAGTTTTTATCACATGCTTGATCACTTTCTTGATTACATTTTACAGTCTTGCAGTTTTTGGTTTAGATACCAATTCCTTACTTAAAGTGATCTTTGCAGCTTGCCACCAAATTGTGAATCATCCAGTTCACAATCTGTAAGATCAGGACACGCTGAGGAATGAAAATTACTTTCCTCATAGCAGTAAAAGAGTTTTAAATCATTGCTCATTAGATGAAATATATAAAAATTAAATCAAAGTCAGTTTAATCAGTATCTTGGATTAAATTTTGTGTCTTGTAACTAGATCCAGATTAGATTTTAACATAATTTTAATTAAGTCTCATAACACCAGGAAGGTCAGTTTGGTTAAATATACAATAAATTCAGGAAATCATCTTGCATACTTCCTAAATCAAATGATGTCCATAGGAGCTTATTCCCACATTTTACTGATTTCTTTAATGAAATTGGTGTTCATAAGAATGAGTCACTTCAGCTTCATTAAGACACATATACAGTGATTTCATAGAATCATAGAATGGTTTAGGTTGGAAGGGACCTCAAGGATCATCCAGCTCCAACCCCCTGCTACAGGCAGGGACACCTCCTACTAGAGCAGGTTGCTCAAGGCTTCATCCAGCCTGGCCTTAAACGCCTCCAGGGAGGAAGCATCCATAACCTCCCTGGGCAACCTGTTCCAGTGTCTTACCACCCTCACTGTAAAGAACTTCCTTCTGACATCCAGTCTAGATTTCAGATACATCCATGAGTGTTCTTTTCAATCTAGACCATGAGAATGTAGTGCTCTGGTAACTCAGTGACTTCACGGTGATGTAGAAACATATACACAGAATCATAGAATATCAGGGGCAGGAAGGGACCTCAAGAGGTCATCAAGTCCAACCCCCCTGCCAGAGCAAGATCAGATCACACAGGAACACATCCACATCTCCAGAGAGGGAGACTCCACAACCCCTCTGCACAACCAAAAAAATATACATTCCAAAATGTTTCAGTATACATATATATTCCAAATAAAGATCTCAACCATTTCTCCAGCATCCATCAGTGTTTATACATGTCTTGAGTGCCAAGAGGAAACGTGCTAAAGGTTTTGATTCTTCTCCCAATGGAAAATTGGTTTCTATTTTCCCATCAATTGAAATAGCCAAATTACTTTCTGGGTGTTTTATTTTTTTGAAAGAAAATGGACAAATTCTTTTCTAGGTATTTTATTTAAAAAAGGAATGGACAAATTCTTTTCTGGGTATTTTATTTTAAAGAAGAAAAAATAAGGCTGCATTACATTGTTTTCAACTGGGTTTACTCTGACCTGCATTTATTATCAGAAATGTGTGTCAGTGTGAAACATGTGAAACCTCTTTTCCATCAACCAGATTAGTAAAACAACAGGCAAAGCAAGAAGCAATGAAATTCCACTTTGCCTGTTAGTAATAGTTTAGCCAGAGCAAGTATTTCAGTCATTAAGGCAACATCTGCCAGCTTGTGTTTTGTTTTGCTTAAGTAGATTTGTAGCTGATTGCTGTGTGTTTACCCTTTGCCTTACTGTTTTGTTTTATTACATTGAACTATAACCAGTAACATTCTCACTCCTTTAGCAGCCAAATTGCAGAGTGCTTGATGGTTGCTTCACTTTTTTTCACTTGCCACTTTTTAATTTTAGTTTTGGTATTGATACTGCAAAAATACCCTGAAAAGTCCATGAGCTGATCACTTAGGCAAGAGCCAGAGCAATTTGTAAACAGATCTCTTATTCTCTTTAGAAGTGTTGATGTTCCAGAAAGTAACTGTATTATTGAGGCAATTAAGGAGAAAACAATCTGTATTGCCTTTATTAACAAAAATAAATCTAACAGATGCCCTAAAATGTTCTCAAGAGCAAAAAAATACAGTGAAGAAAGCAACTATTAGAAACTTACTATATGTAAAAGTATTTGTTATGGTACTCCCTTTGTTCGTGGGCACTCTTGCATGAATTATCATGTAAAACCTAAACACTTACTTCAAGTTATTCCTTTCCTGGGAATCCACCAAATGTGTTTAAATTTCACTAATTTAAATGTTAAGGTAAGAAGGGATTTCAATCTTTCTGAAGTGGAGCATATATTTTAACAAGAATTCTGTAACATACTGTGAGAATTGATTAAGACTCTGACCCATCACTGCCTGAGAGATATCTTGAAGTATTAGCATCTCCCACTAGTTACCATGCTCAAGGTCAAGGGAATTCGGGCTGCACAGCTGGTGTTTAGGGTTTTCACTGTTCAAGATGCCTTTATTTTTTGGCTCTGTATCTTGATACAGAGCACACACACCAGTCAAAAGATAAAAAGTAACTTTTTTCCCCTTTAGAAGGTTTGGGGAGCGAATAATCACAGAGTCACGGAATGTTAGGTGTTGGAAGGGACCTCCAGAGATCAATGAGTCCGACTCCCCTGCACAAAGCAGGATCACCTAGGATAGTCTTCACAGGAATGCATCCAGGCAGGTTTTGAAAGTCCCTGGGGAAGGAAGGTCCACAACCCCCTGGGCAGCCTGTTCCAGTGCTCTGTCATCCTTAACTGTAAAGAAGTTTCTTCTCATGTTGAGGTGAAACCTTCTATGTTCAAGTTTCTACCCCTTGCTCCTTGTCTTATTATTGCTGACCACTGAAAAGAGATTGGCCCTATACACTTGACACCCACCCCTCAGATATTTATACATATTGACGAGATCTGCTCTCAGTCTTCTCAAGACTAAACAGCCCCAGACTCTCAGTCTCTCTTCATAGGGGTGATGTTCAAGTCCCCCAGTCATCTTGTGGCCCTCTGTTGGACTCTCTCCAGCAGGTCCCTGTCCGTCTTGAAACTGGAGAGCCCAAAACTGAGTCAATGTATGACTCTATTTATATTGTTATTCAAGTTGCAGGCAGTTAAAGGTGGTGTAACAAGGACTTGAGCTCTAGACAACCTATTTAAAAGGAGTTGCCAGCTCCTGTATTTATCCAAGAGTGGCATGAATTCTCTAATGCAAGCAGTTCTATAAACACCTTCATTTTGCATGTAAGTTGAACACGATGAACTGGAAAAGGCCATGCAAAGTAAGGATGTAAACAGTACACAAGTATGATGCATACCTGTTTCTTGTGTAAGTCCGTAACAGTAATTCTAAGTGTGAAAAAAATCATAAGCTTTTGTCTTTGAGCAGCAAACATTCCCTTATTGGTGGTTGCTTGTTGTGAAAATACACTTGTAAGCATATAAACTTTATTTGTTCATAATATTTGTATGTATAATTTCATTGCCCACATGGAAAGAGCTTGACCATGTTGCTGGACATAGGTTTTCTTAATATATTGTACCTGTTCTAATACTTTGCTTTATGGAACTTGTGAAAGCAATCACATTTCTTGAATTTGTTGAATTGCATTTTGGGTGAGAAAAAACACATTTACACACCAGCAACAGTCAGCAGTGTCAAGTGTGTTTAATCTTACCAAAGATTTGTAGTTGGTTTAGGACTAGTAGTGACACCTTTCTGGGAGTTATCTCTAAAGAGATTGTTTTCTCATTTAGGCTTGGACTACTCAAGTCACAAAGGAAAGAATGTTCTGTTTTAAAGAACATTACCATCTTCTAGGTTTGTAATGGTATGGGCAGGATCTATTTTAGGAATCTTGCCACAGACCATAATTTTCAATAATAATAGGTTCTTTGCACAGTCATGGAAAGTATTGCACAGAAGGAAATAATCAGGGAATCTAGAACACATTCTACTAACTGGTTACAGTCTCAAACAAATATTTGTGTATAAAATGGAATCTCAGTATTGTTGTGAAGAACAATATTGTGTTGCTTTGTTATTTTTAACTCTTAATGTCCCTAAGAATTGTTTAGCCTGGAGAAGGTGAGGCTCAGGGAAGACCTTATTGCTGTCTACAACTACCTGAGGGGTGGTTGTAGCCAGGAGGAGGTTGCTCTCTTCTCTCAGGTGGCCAGCGCCAGAACAAGAGGACACAGCCTCAAGCTACGCCAGGGGAAATTTAGGCTTGAGGTGAGGAGAAAATTCTTCACTGAGAGAGTCATTGGCTACTGGAATGGGCTGCCATTCCAGTGCAGATGGTGCAGTCACCATCCCTGGAGCTGTTCAAGGCAGGATTGGATGTGGCACTTGGTGCCATGGTCTAGCCTTGAGCTCTGAGGTAACGGGTTGGACATGATGATCTGTGAGGTCTCTTCCAACCTTGGAGATACTGTGTGATACTGTAAGAATTATGAACTTTTGGCCACATGTAGTTAAAAAATAGAAATACATACATAAAAATGGCAGACTGAGCTCCTATAAATAGGAAGTCATGAAAGTAATCTTAGATGCTTATATTCTAGTTTCCACCTTTCTTCTCCACTCACTCAACTGTACTTCTTCTGCAGTAATGACACCAACACATAAATCCAAGATGAAAATTCATGTTAGGACACTGAATGTCTGCAGTTTACTATGTGAGAGGATAGTCTTTGATGTGCAGAGCTTTAGAAATGCTATTAGGCTGGGTTGAGAAAACAGTATTACCCAGAATATGATGTGATTCATCGTTTCCATCATTGTGAACATATTCTTGTGATTTTTGAGTCATTCTTTTAGGATTAAAAAGAAAACAAAGAAATTATCAAGTTATTTCAGGAGAGGATGGCATCAATAATACTATACTTTACTAAAAGGATCTAAGGATCCTTGTGTCTTCAAGAGTATATTTCTTAAAACTGTAAAAAGCAGTGTGGATTAACTTAATGTTCCCACCACTTTGGTAGAGACTTCTGCAGGCACCTTTATCACTTCCAGAAAGGCAATAGATATAGGTCCGAATCAAACAGACAAACACAAATGACCTCACAGAGAAGTTTTCTTGCTCTGAAATTAACTGTGGGTTTTTTTAAACCTGTCAGTCCCACAAGTGGCTTACTTAGATACCACGAATTCAATTGGTTGATTGTTTAGTGGTGTTGGTTGTTGACTCTATAGCTAATGATTTCATTAGAGCCACAAAAATGGTGAAGGGAGTGGAGGATCTTCCTTATGAGGAGAGACTGAGGGAGCTGGGGCTCTGCTGCTTGGAGGGGAGGAGATTGAGTGCTGACCTCATTCATGTTTATAAATTTTGAAAGGATGAGTGTCAAGAAGATGAGGCCAGGCTCCTTTCAGTAATGCCCAGTGCCAGGACAAGGGGCATTGAGTGGAAGTTGAGGCACAGGAAGTTCCACGTGAACATGAGGAAAAATGTTTTCACTGTGAGTGTGACAGAACACTGGAGCAGTCTGCCCAGGGGGTTGTGGAGTCTCCCTCTCTCGAGATATTCAAGACCTGCCTGGATGTGCTCCTGTGTGATCTGGTTCAGGTGATCCTGCTCTGGCAGGAGGGTTGGACTACATGATCTTTCAAGGTGTGATTCTGTGATATTCAAGACAATTAAAAAGGGCATCACTGGCATTTTGCAAAGAGGCACTGAGATTCAAATACTGAGAGCAATTTAATAATTAAAACTAAGAAAGCAATGTTGAAAATAGTACATCTAGAAGACCATTCCTTACTTCTCAGACAGTTGCTCTTTCTACTTTTTTTTCCTCATTTTTGGTTTATATTTTGGTCTTGAAGGAAACAGAATTCTGCTTCTTTGTTCTTGTTTACTGTATGCTAAACTCTGTTTATTCTTTTCTGCTGAAAATGAGAACAGTTTTTGTGTCATAGTGAAATCTAACTGGCCAAAATGATTATGTAGTTTATGGTACAGGAATCTAAAGGTAGAGCTATTTCTTGGACTAATTTGGATTAACAATCAGAGCTTAGCATCGGCATTCCAAGGAAATGCTCTTTCTAAGAAATCTCAGTCTTGCATCCAGAGGAGGTGCAGGGAGAGCAAAGTACTAAGGAAGACATAAGTAAGGTTGATTTGTGTGGGAGGAAGAACAGAAATGCAATTTTTTTTGTTCTTCCTCTGTTAGAAGATTAAGACAAATGTGTTTTTCTTCTCCTTAAAGGTGAGGTTTTCTGGAGTAATTAGAATTTTAGTCTGTTTGAACAGAATCTAATGCCCTGAAAGTCCATCCTTAAATCTATTTCCTATTAGTCTGCAGATAAATTAACAAACTATAGCACACTGATTATTGCTTTCAACCAAAGCTTATTGCAACGAATGAATGTCTTACCTTTCCCCTCAGTAGACCTATTGTCAGGCTTTGTGTCCTTTAAAACAAACAACTGAACAGATTAATAAAGCTGATGGGGTAGCAGAGTGCCAACAAAAAGGAATTCGACCTTAGCTGTCATTTTTAGTTTGCATTGTTATTCTTGTGATAGCCTTGTTTTGTTTCCCCAGTGTTTTCTATAGATTTTTAATTTATTTTCTTTTACAGCATTTCCTTGCTATTGCAAGCTTTGGTGCTTCATGATTATTTAGCTTCTGATCAGCTGCTCTGCAGGCAGTGTAAACTTCCCTCTCACTGGTTTGGCAATCATGCTTGAAACTGAGAAGATAATTCAGTCTGCCTATTAAATTTTAAGTCTCTCTTTGGAAGTGACTGTAGTTTGACAGCAGTGCTGCTTGCCTTTTGTTGTGTGGCTGTATTTCAACTATGAATGACATTTCAACGAGGCATTGTTTATATATGAACTCACAAAGAAGTTGACAAATGATGAGTCATTATCGTTCTGAATGGAGATCCGTGGCACCAGAAGCAAATGGTCCTCACCAAGGCAGAGAAAGGGGAAGTGGCAATACTTGAGAGCAGATGGGCAAAGCAACAGAATTAGCAAGGTAATGTTCTTGCATGTCCTAAAGTAGGAGTGTTGAGAAAACCTTTAGGAAAGGTGAGAGAGAACTGGTAAATCTTGGGGACAGAGCTTTTAAGCTGTATGTCATACAGGTGCATAGAAGGGGAGACAGTAAGTAAAAAGTGAAAAGGAAAAGATCAGTATGTTCATGTCTTTCAGCATCCAGTATCAATGACATCTTGCCCAGTACCTCAGATTTAACTCTCTACTGTGTGCATTCCCTGAAGAGCTATTCCCAGCTCTGAAGCATCACGTTTGTCCTTACAGCAAACTGTAAGAAGTATTATCTCTTGCAAATGATAAGAAATAATAGCTCTTGGAATTATCACTCCAGCTGGCATATATGCAAATTCTTCCTTTGTACAGGATACATGATCAGTTATGTATCTAATGCATATCTGCTTAAGCATAATAGTGCCTTGTGGCAATGGTCCATACACATTGAGGAGATCTCATCAGTGTGTCCAAATATCTGAAGGATGGGTATCAAGTGGATGGGGCTAATCTGTTTTCGGTGGTCACCAGCAATGAGACAAGGAGCAAGGGGTGCAAACATGAACATAGAAGGTTTCACCTCAACATGAGAAGAAACTTTACAGAGAGAGTGACAGAGCACTGGAACAGGATCCCCAGATTGTGGAGTCTCATGCTCTGGAGAGTTTCAAAACCTGCCTGGATGTATTGCTGTGTGGACTACCCCAGGGGATCCTGCTTGGCAGGGGGGGGTGGACTCGATAATCTCTGAAGGTCCCTTTCAACCTCTAACATTCTGTGATTTCTTTTATTGGTAAGGAAATGAAAGGGAAGAAAATATCCTTTTATCTGTTTAAAATGTGCTACATATTTTTGACTCTTCATTTGTTCAGTTGGCACACTATAAGATAAAAACAAATTTTTGAAATTGCCTGAAGTGCCAAGCTTGCAATGCCCATTTCCTACTTTCTGCATTTTATCTTAGTAGTATCTTACTTTCCTTATTTTGTTTTTCTTGTTTTCTTACCTATCATTCCTCTGCTTACTTATTTTTTTTTTTAATCCATGTCAAGTTAAAGTTCATAGAATCATAGAATGGTTTAGGTTGGAAGGGACCTCAAGGATCATCCAGCTCCAACCCCCTGCCATAGGCAGAGACACCTCCCACTAGAGCAGGTTGCTCAAGGCCTCATCCAGCCTGGCCTTAAACACCTCCAGGGAGGAAGCATCCACAACCTCCCTGGGCAACCTGTTCCAGTGTCTTACCACCCTCACTGTAAAGAACTTCCTCCTAATATCCAGTCTAAATCTCCCCTCTTCCAGTTTAAACCCATTCCCCCTCGTCCTGACATTACTAGACCTTGTCAATAGTCCCTCCCCAGCCTTCCTGTAGGCTCCCTTCAGATACTGGAAAGCCACTCTTCTTCTCAAGGCTGAAGAGCCCCAACTCTCTCACCCTGTCCTCATAGCAGAGGTGCTGCAGCCCTCTGATCATCTTCATGGCTCTCCTCTGGACCCGCTCCAGCAGTTCCATGTCCTTCTTGTGTCAGGGGCTCCAGAACTGCACACAGTACTCCAGTTGATTCTTAGTGGTTGTTTTGTTTGCCTTTTTTTCTTAAATCCAACTTGGATTCATTTTTGTACCCCACAACACAACCTGTTTATGCTGATTTTAGATAATATTTTGCTTTTAAAGTCTGAAAGAGATGCTGCTGTTCAGTATCAGAAATGGTAAACAGTTCTGAATTTTCAGTGAGTTCCTGGTGCTTATAGTATGTCTGAGGTTTATACCTCAGCTACATTAATTAATTGCTCATAATGTCTGTTACTTTACTATGCTTCATATACCTTTATTGATTCCAAGAGAGTAGATCTCTTTTTCTGGTAGTCAACCGGTAAGTTTTGCAGTGTGATTTTACTCTAAAGGAAAGGAAGCAACTCTTCCAGGGCTGTCCTCTCTCTTTGTTCCTGTGGGAGCACCAGCAGAATAGACTTGTTGGAATAAGATGAACCATAGCTCAGATGTGTCTTCAGTGACAGATTTTATACTGTGCTGACCCTTTGGAGCTGTGGACACTTGTCACTGTTACTTTCTTTCATACTGGGGAAAACAAAAGTAGAAGCATGGAACACATGTATTAAATTTTGCTGTGACTAAATTGGTTTTCACATCATGTCACTGCTTTATTCATTTTATGTCTGATATTACTTTTTGTGCTGGTTGAAACAACATATCCAAGTTAGCATCAGGACAGTGAATTAAAGATGAAAATAATACTTTTTTTCTTCTTCTTTTTAACAGTAATTTTTCAAGTGTTACTTCAGTACTGTGTCCAGTTCTGGGCTCCTCAATTCAAAAGAGATGTTGAGGTGCTGGAACATGTCCAGAGAAGGGCAACAAGGCTGGTGAGGGGCCTGGAACACAAACCCTATAAGGAAAGGCTGAGGGAGCTGGGGTTGTTTAGCCTGGAGAAGAGGAGGCTCAGGGGTGACCTCATTGCTGTCTACAACTACCTGAAGGGAGGTTGTAGCTGGGTAGGGGTTGGTTTCTTCTCCCGGACAACCAGCAACAGAACAAGGGGACACAGTCTCAAGTTATGCCAGGGAAAGTATAGGCTGGATGTTAGGAGGAAGTTCTTCACAGAGAGAGTGATTGGCATTGGAATGGGCTGCCCAGGGAGGTGGTGGAGTCGCCGTCCGTGGAGGTGTTCAAGAGAAGACTGGATGAGGCACTTAGTGCCATGGTCTAGTTGATTGGATAGGGCTGGGTGATAGGTTGAACTGGATGATATTGGAGGTCTCTTCCAACCTGGTTGATTCTCTTCTGTTCTGTTGACATCTTCATTAAGGTGTTGGCCTTGATTTTAAATATTAAATTCTTTCAAGGCTACAGATAGGTCAGAACCCAGCAGTGTATTTTGAGTTTAAATCATTGTACCACCTGGTATTTTGCACACACCTATATTTAATCTTTCTGCTCTGACATTCCTGATAATTTGTTCCATGTGGAAATATTCACAGTCCTTCCTTGGTTTGAATAATCTAAATAAATTCACTCTCTTGCTCTTCACACTCTTTTCTCAATGGTTAATTAATGCACTGAATAACACCCAGTGCTAGTCCTTTGGGAAAGGTGCCTAATGATGAGGGTTGAATAATATTAAGTTGCTTCTCTGTTATTTACATGGCATCCCTGCTATGGTTCCTAAACAGCTTCTTCGATAGGGCCTTAATTTATAGTGAACAAACTATTCTTCTTTTCATTAGTTTTCATCTTTTCTTTCTATTCTCAAAGGGAAAAAAAAGGCAAATACATTTTTCTTACACACAGATTTCTGTCCATGGTACACTTACTAAATAATTAAAGAATTATACTTGGAGATGAAAGCAGAAATCTTCTTGAGTGTCCATTCCCAGCAGAGAGATTAATTTCCATTTCTGATGGAACACACTAATTCAGTATATCTGTACATGTATATACAGTCATTATAGGAGGTTTCTCCTACTAGATAGATATTTGTGCGACCATTGTCTGATTATGGAGGGGTAGTCACAGAGTCACAGAAACATCCAGGTTGGAAAAGACACTCAGGACATTCTGGGCTCCTCAATTCAAGAGAGATGTTGAGATACTGGAACGTGTCTAGAGAAGGGCAACAAAGCTGGTGAGGGGTCTGGAACACAAGCCCTATGGGGAAAGGCTGAGGGAACTGGGGTTGTTTAGCCTGGAGAAGAGGAGGCTCAGAGGTGATCTCATTGCTGTCTACAACTACCTGAAGGGAGGTTGTAGCCGGGTGGGGGTTGGTCTCTTCTCCCAGACAACCAGCAACAGGACAAGGGGACACAGAGAGTGATTTGCCATTGGAATGGGCTTGACAGCCTTTCCCTCATCCATTCGCCAGGTGATCTTGTCATAGAAGGAGATCAGGTTGCTAACATGTAGCAAGCTTTAAATTTAGACTGTTAAACATAATGGCATGTTCCTATGCTGTCATCACCACTTTGCTACATGTATAATGTGCTTAACTTGGACTGTGTCAGATTGCAGAGTAATAGAATGGCTTAGGTTGAAAAGGACCTTCCAGGTCATGCAGTCCAACCATCCACCATGGGCAGGGATGCCTCTCAAAGTAGCATCTTCTGCTAAAGGCATTATCCAGCCTGGCCTTGATTGAAGTAGTCAGGTTAAATTTACTAGAATAATGTCACTGCTTGATATTTGAGACTACTTAAATTAGCAAGATAAACTGTTCTTGATCAGATTGTCATTGTAAATAAGATGGGGCACATGGAGCAGTCATACATGGATCAGATTTAAATGTATGATTGTAATGAAAAATATTTAGCAATTTCAAGTGACTGAGGCAAAATATATCACAGTTGGTAGGTAGCAGAAGATGGACTTTTTTTTAGATCAGAAGTACAGATAATTAAGAAAGAATTATGGAAATTAATATAAGAAGTCCAAATAGCACAGAAATATATTACATTTGTGTAAAAGCAAAGTAATGGTGAAGCAACATGGATTTATTTGCTTGACTATTCTATCCTTTAAATAAAGAGATTGCACAGTACATACAAATCACTCAGCAAAATATAACAGTTTAGAGATCTGTGGCTGCTGCAACACATGGAATTGTTGAGACTATTCTAATGTTGCATTTCTGCAGAACATTTTTATGGCTAATGTATATACAGTCTTGTGCATGTACCTCACACTGCATGAGTAGAATGGAGTGAAGGAGTTAAAGTAGTGCTACAGTTTTCTTTCTATAGTACTCTTATATGTTTAGTTGTTTGCATTTTCAATAAACAGGTTAATGAGCTGTCTGCAGTCCACCCATGCATCCCTAATAAATGTGTTAATATCATTAGAATTTAACTTTTGGTAGTTGCAGCACAAGGCAGCCATTTCCAATGCTCACTTGAGGTTAAGAAAGATAAGAGTTTTTCCTATCATTTTTTCTTATGATTCTTCTGAGATAAGTTGTCTTTGTTTTTTAGTGTCTTACATTATTTTTTTTCTTCTCATGAAGACTTAATCTAATTGTTCCAGTCCAATTTCTAGGAATCCTTTGTAACAGTAGAACAGAGCTTGAAAAATTAAGATGAGTAACATCTGAAAGCAATAATATCCAAGCCAAATAGTGGGAAATCGTCTGTGTGGTCTACATCAATATCACCCCTTGCTAGTAAGTTATTTTCTTGTAATTTGTTGTGACTGAGTTGCACCTCTGTGGTCAACTTTATACACATAGGTTTCTGATAAAAGAGAGACCTCTCAAGCTCTGTGTGCCACTCTTACATTCCCTGTTAGAAAATCTGAGCCCTGAAATCTCTGAACAAAGAGGAAAACATCAAATAGGGAATGATTTAGTGTTTCAGATATTCTTGTAGGAAATCATAGTGCAGTGCTGCAGTGACGGTGTAACAGAGCACAATACCAGATTGGTATGGGCTAGGAAGGTGGGGTTTATTTTAAACAGTTTCATATACATCTGAGTTCTTGGATGTGTTTGTCCCAGCTGTCTGCTCAGCATTTAGGCACCAAGATATTTGTGTCTAACTATTTGAACCATGTCAATCCTTAGGAGAACATAGAAGAACATCACCAGATGATTTGTTGTCATGTCCCCTGTGTGGTCAACAGCGTTCTGGGTTTGGGATGTACTTTGTGTGAACCTGGGTAAACGGCACACAGCTCCTTGTGAAATATGGCTCATTTTATTTGCTGGCTTTTCCCTTCTTTGACTGAAGGGCCTGAGCAAACTGGGCATGTGTAAGTTCATGGGAACTGATGTGGTGCCCCATGGCTCTTGAGGGTGAAAAGAGGACAGTGACAGAATCTTTCCAGTAGTGTTCATGAATAGGACAATAGGCAATAGATGCAAAGTGAAAGCAGGAAACTGAATGTCAGGAAACACTTTTTCACTGTGAGGTTGACTGGGCGCTGACACAGGCTACTCAAGTACTCAAGGAAGCTGTGGAATCTCCATGCTTCCCAAGTACACAGTCCTGGGAACTGGCTATAGGGACTGTGTTTAAGCAGGAAGTGTTGGATAAGGTGACCTCCAAAGGCCCCTTCTCAACTTTGTGACCAAATCTATGAAAATGAGCAACTGCTGATGTCTTTCTGTGCTTTCTACTGATTTCTCTCTCAGTTGGATTTGGCTAAGCCTGCCAGAATCACATGTGAGCACACAAAAATCCACTTTTGTCCTGTTTTTTCATAGCAGAACAGTCAGATCTCCTCATTCACAGAATTTGTGTTTTGGTGTGTTTATGCCTGACTCTACTATTCTGAATTCTCTGGAATTCTTGTTTGAAGGGCTACATTTTCTTCTGCTAAGAATTTTTGTCTCTGAAATTTGTCAAAAAAAAAAAAAAAGGAAGGAATTGAAGTAGAACTATCACAGAACATCCTGTTCCCTTTGAAGGCAGTTGAAGGTTAGCTTTTCATCTCTGTGGAGTTAGGATTTTCTCTGTAAGGCTTTTATATGAGTGTGAATTGAATATTGTCTGGTTTTTCTTAATTTGGGATCTGGAAATTCATTATTTTGTTACTTATATTTGCATGATTCTGAGGCACAGAACTGGAGTTATAATTTATTCTCAAGGTTGTTGAAACTCCATAATAATCATCTATTAATATTACTCTTTATTCTCATGTTACCTTCAGTTTTAATTCCTGTTGTATTACAATCTTTCTGCAGCAGATCTATTTTAATTACATTTTCTCCTTCTTATAGTGGAGAACTTAGTCCATATTTCATATTTTTCTAGGAGTCTTGAACCTCCTGAGTAGTGAAAAAGAAGTAATAAGATATTCAGTGGTTCTTTGCAACTAATATTGCTGTATTAGATTGTATAGATATAAGGAATTATAGGCAGTCTGCCATCCCTCCCTTCTTAGTCAGATGCTAGCCAATTTCAATTGTTAGCTGCTTCAGAGATGAGTATTACAGAGGTGGATCCTCACCATCATCTTTATTTTTTTTTCTAAGCAGTTATATGCTTCTTAAAATATACACCCATATTGGAACAGTTGTTTTAAAATAGTTTGGATCAATCTGATCTGTCAGCATCTTTGTGAGCACTACCTAGGCACATATTTTAGAGTGGGGGGAAAAATACATTGTGTGTTTATCTAAGTGCTTATTTAGTGGTACTCTCACTTAACATGAGATGATGCATGGTGCTGTAAGAACTGTAAGTGCTGCCAGAGAAGTTTTCCAGTTTGGAAACTGAAGTTTCTTTCTCTCACAGTGTAGCAGATCACTTTTCTTGCTAGGCCACTGAGCTCAGCCTTCAGAGGTTGCCACTTAAAGGAAAACTACGCTAAGGGTTTAATAGTATCCTTTGTGAGCCCTAATTGATTTTGTGTAATGCCATCAGTGCGGTTCACAGTCTTATTAAATTTAGTTATTTCTACAGAAATTAAGGGTAAGAAAACAAATGCCTTTAGAATATAATTATTTTCATAATCTGTTTTAATTGCAATTCGCTGCCTTAGAAAGCAGAGATTTTATCTTAATAAATTTAATACATTATATCTGAGTCATTAATACGCTGTTTATTAGATGACATTGTTGAAATCTCAAAAGGATTATATGTTTTGGAATGCAAGGAAGAACTTAATTCTACATATTTTGAGCCATGACTGTGAAGAATACTTGAAACAGAACAATAATCTTTTTGCTTCTTTTTGGTAGAATTAAGAGACCTGTTTTATCTGTTTGATTTTAGGGTTTCTTTTTTCTCTGCCTTTTCTCTGCAATGAGAATACCAGAATTATTAAATGTTGTTTTCCCATGTTTTATTGGGACAGTACTCAAATGATACATGGCTAAAAAGGAATCCATCCCATGAATTCACAGAACTGGGATTGAGGGTGGTGGTGTTGCTTGGATTTATGGGGCCTTTGGGGTCTTCGGCTTGCTTGCTCTGTCTTTTTAGTATGCTTCTTTTAAGTTTTGACTGAGGGCAATTTAAAAAAGCCTTTTGAGTGAGTCCCTCAGAACATTATTCTGTATCTGGTTGCATGCGTCTTGGATGAGTGAATACTTTGCTAGGTTCAAAACTGGCTGGATATCTGGCCCCAGAGAGCGGTGGTGAATGGAGTTAAATTCAGTTGGCAGCTAGTCACAATCGGTCTACCTCAGATCTCTTTAGTATCTTCATGAATTATCTGGATAAGATAATAGAGTACACCCTCAGTAAGTTTGCAGATGACACCAAATTGGATAAGAGTATTGATCTGCTTGAAGGTAGGAGGGCACTGTAAAGAGACCTGGAGAGGACGTGTTGATGGACTGAGGTCAGTTGTATGAGATTTAACAAGGCCAGGTGCCAGGGCTTGGATCACAAGAACCCTATGCAATACTACAGGCTTGTGGAAGACTGTCTGGAAAATGGCCTGGCAGAAAAGGACCTGGGAGTGCTGGCTGGCAGCTGGCTGAACATGAGCCAGCAGTGCGCACAGGTGGCCAAGAAGGCCGACAGGAATAGGGAAGTGATTGTACCCCTGTGCTTGGGACGAGTGAGGCTTCACACTGAACTAGATTATCTTTCAAGGTCCCTTCCACCCCCTGATAGTCTGTGATTCTGTGAATGTTGTGTTCATTTTTTTTGATGCCTCAGTACAAGAAGGATGTTTTGTTGCTGGAGCATGTTCAAAGAAGGACAAGGAAACTGGTGAAGGGCCTGAGCATTGAGGGGTTTCGTTCTTCTTCCCACAGAAGTAAGCACTCATCTATGGTGATTTTCTTTTTTGTAGCAGTTGTTTCATTCTGTCTCACTTTGCACAGTTGCACATGGAGTTTAAGGTCATTTCACTGATTGTTTGTACGTAATCAATATGGATGGAGCAGTCAAGGCAGGGCCAGAGTACTTTTTAACTTATCTGAAGATGTTGTGACTTAACTAATGCATCACATTTTGAAGAACTAAATGTAAGACTGAAAGAAATAGTGGACGTAGAAATGAAGAAATATATCCTTGGTAGCAGTCCTGATTCATATGCCTGGATCAGCAGGGCAGTACTTTTATGTTCCCACTGGACTTCAAAAAAGGCACATATTTTCTTGTTTATTCAAAAAGCTTTCCGCTACACAAGTGAAATCTTTCTTTCTTTCAGTTCTCCACGTCAGCTGTCTTCAGAGGGATATTAGCAGTGATAAACATCAGGCAAAGAGTTCTAGAAAGTTATTGTTGCCTTTTTAGAAGTAACATTTTCATCATGTTGTCTCTTAGTTCTTAGAGCACACTATGACTGAAAACAAGCCTACTGAAAACCTGTCGTTCAAGGACAAAATTCTGTACCGGTACACCAAAGCTTTCCAGGTTCCTCACTCAGAATAATGGGAGGACAGAGGCCTGCAGATAAATGTCAGCTACATCTAAATGCTGATCTGTGGAATGTGTGAGATGCTGATATTGTAGCTCTGCATTAATGGCACTTTGGGACTTTTTTAATAGTTTTCAGCAGAGAAATTATTTCAGAGAGAGTTGCATGCAAGCGAGCAATCTCCATTACTCTAGAATCAGCTTCATGAAGAATGCTTTCCAACAAGCCAGACAAAATAGCTCCATTACTCTAGAATCAGCTTCATGAAGAATGCTTTCCAATAAGCCAGACAAAATAGTGATAATAGGACATAAACATAAATATAAATGTATATATACCTAAAGATCACTCCGAAGATTGAGATTCACATACACATGCCAATGCTCCACAGGAGAGAAAAGCCAGTAGCCTCTATCAGGATGACTGAACTAAAAGGAATGTTTAAGCAATCATTACTATGTCCTTGAGTGAGGTTTCAAGCTGTTTGAAATCCAGAAAAAAAACCACAAGAAAGCAGTATTTAAAATGCTCTTTCAAAATAGTTTTCAATACTTAATGTGTATCAGCCATTTCAGAACAGATTAATCGCTTCCTAGCATGTATTAAAAACTTTAACTGGCACTGTAGAGTACAGCCCCCAAATTCTAGAAGAAAGTTCCTCTGAGCAGCATACCCCAAACAAATTAGTGTGGTGTATTTTGAATTGGCATTTAAAAATTCTATCAACAATACTTATTTTAGGGATTTAATTTTCTTTTCATGTCCGTGACATCTCATCATGTTCCCACTTTATCCATGGTTAAATTACTCTGCCTCTTAGAGAGATACCAGTCCAACTTAAAGCAGCTGAAGACGACTTATCAGAGTTTCAATTTATTTAGCAGTAAAAATTAAATGTTCCAATAAAGCTTTGCAATTGTTCATTTGTCATGCCGGCAGAAGTGATATGATCTTCATGAAAATGCAAACTTCTTCCAGCATTAGCAGAAAGATGAATGTAGCTCCAATTATCTCTGATAGCTGGCTCCCAAAAATGAAAATTCAGGAAACTTCTTTTAATTGTAGGAAATCATAATGTCAGAAAAGGGAAAAAAAAACCCAACAGTTATACAGAGAGAAACACATGGTTTATATAAGTAAAATCATTTACTGATAATTTGCCAGCCAGAAGTCCAGGATATTTTATTTTACATTTCAGTGTGATAATATTAGATCACCACAGCCTGCAGGTGGAAGTGTGATTTAGTGACTTGTTGAACATTGAACAATGTAGAATTTCTCTGCTCTTGTTGCCCTGAATCTGTGAGACAGAAAACTGTTGGGTTGTCCATTATGAATATTTTCTGTGTTCACTCTTCTATATTTTTTTTTTAACTCATGTGTTCTGTATTGTGTCATGTACATTGGCATGGTGCTCTGCACTTTTCCCTGTTACCTGAGCCTTTCAAAGCTTTATTTAAACACACTCACAACTTGTCTTGTAAAGTGAATAAGTATTCTAACTTCAAGCAGACAAACAGATACAACAAATATAACAACTGAAGAAAAATCTGGTACTCATTGTCTCTCCAAACACCATGTTCCATGTATTCTGTGGGACTGAAGATTGTTGAATGAGGAGCTCTTGCAATGTATTTTATGGTACTATCACTCCCATACCTCAGTGCTTTCTTTTCCTGTTACATTTTGTAAAAAGATGTTAATTTGTACAGATTTTGTTCGTTGTGTTTATTTAAATTGGTTCAGTCTCTGACTTAAAGATCACACAGATTTCAAATAATTTTCCCCTGCTTATATTCCCAAACATTTATAAACAGCTACACTTTGAAAAGACTAGCTTTAAAATCATCACACTGTTATGTTGTAGCAGAGCTTGGTCATGTTTTTGTAGGGTTTTTAGGGTTTTTTTAATCCTTAAAAACTTCTTCCTGGAAATATAAATGTTCACACTTAGGCACATTGTGTGACTCACTCACTCTGACTTGCCTTCGTTTTTAACTCAGCTTGAAGCTTTCTGCTACATGTTCACAAGAGAGTGCCACAATCTGTCTTGCAACAAAGCTCATATGACAACTGGAGTTGATCAGTTCACTGCCACTGATGACATTAGTTCCTAAAAATTAGAGGAATCTAATTAGAGGAATCTCACTCTAGTCTCAGAGACTAGAGTGAGAAACAGTTTACCCACCTTTAACTATGTATATTAAAAATTGTGTAAGCTTTTGGTAACTTACTATTGTAGTTAAGAGAAAAGGTAAGTGTACTCTGGATTTGAATTTGGCTCAACAGAGGTGTACAGGCAAGGGAGGAGGAATTCAAGAAATGATTGCCTCCATTTTTTGAAAAGGGAGTTAGCTTCTGAGTGTGTGGATGATAATAAGATCCAGCCCAAATTGTTCTATGGAACTACAATTCCTACCTTTAGTATTTCTCCTGTGAATAAGTAGCTTTTGGATACAGCACTCTCATCTTTTTTTTATATGTCATAGTAGTAGAACAGAGGAAAAATAGGAATATTCCAATTAAAAATAATATTTGTTATTATTGTATTTTAGTATTTCAGCAGTATTTTGTTGTGTTCCTACTCTGCAGATATCCGTTTACATTAAAATAGTTCTACTTACCTCATATTCTTTTCTTACAACTTGCACTCGCAATGGAATTAGACAAAAAATGATAACATCTTTATTTTGGTTTTGTGCAACAGTTTATTACTCAATATACTTGGGGTTTGTGTTGTTTTGGTTTGAGGTTTTCTTGTTTGGTTGTTTTTTGGGTTGGTTTTCTTGGTTGGTTTTGTTTCAGGGTGGTGATGAGGTGTTGTTGGTTTATGGGTTTTTTGTTCCCTATAATTCTGTACAGTTTGTCTTACTGCATTCTGGATTTGATGCTCAGCTTTATTCTTTGTCTTTATATCTTCTCTTTTTGTATTCTACCTCATAATTTTAAAGTAATTAGAAAGCCAAATAGAGTGAAGCTTATTGATATGCTTCAGAACTCTTGAAATTTTGATGCATCTAATGTGCAATGAAATGCAAAGTACTGGATAGTTTCTGGTGTGTGTATTAGTATCCTTATAGATAAGCAGCACATTTCCGTAGGCTGAAAGAATTGTAAGACATAAGATTCCCATCCCTCATAGAACTAGATTTTTCATAACTGAACTTCATTCTGCCCAGATGCCCAGGACAATAAAATACTGCATTTTTTTAATGTAGTCTGGAAGTTTTCCTGAAACATTAATTCTGATTCTGAGTGTGACTTCTTGTATCAGAAAATAATAATCGTTACAAATTATGAATATTAATTTTCTGCATGAATATTATTTTTATTATTAGTATTAAAAATTGAGAATTCCCTGAGATTCTTTGGATTTTCAGTCGACAGGAAGCAAGTGCACAGAATTAAACAGTTTAAACAATCAGAACTTGGAAAACAGTAATGTGAAAACAGGAAAAATTCTAACTATGCTTATGAAGTCTCAGCATTCACTCCAGCATATGTACTCATGACTCTTTTGGTCCCTGAGTAAGTCTCCTGTATCAAAGACACTTTCAAACTTGAAATGCTGATCCCAGGGTAAAATACAAACTATTTCAGGTGGAGAGGAAGGAATTGCTGCTAAGCCACTAGTGTTAGCTGCAACACCTGGCTGCCTTTAACGAGCCGCAAACGACGAGAGGCAGGATGGCTGATGCAGACAGGCAGGCACCGAAAGTCTGAATACAGAAAGGTGTAGTTTTCTAAATCATCCCCCTTTATAGACTTCATTTTGAAAATCAAACTGGCCAACAGGCACTAGCACC
Organism: Tricholaema leucomelas; assembly: GCA_013400475.1. Taxonomy (NCBI): domain Eukaryota; kingdom Metazoa; phylum Chordata; class Aves; order Piciformes; family Lybiidae; genus Tricholaema lacrymosa; species Tricholaema leucomelas. The sequence continues at coordinate 558,181 of WAAF01001994.1, read as the reverse complement.
TTTGTTCTGGCCAGTGAATTCAAAGCTTCGTGCCTCTTTTGAGCACGCAGGCACGGTGAGGGCAGCACAGGACACCTGACACGTGGTGCTAAGCCCCCCATAGCCCTCAAGGCTTTGTTGGGGCCAAACCCGTATTGTTTGCTTATCTGACTCACTCCCGGACCCCGGCACAACAGGAGGAGGGCAGCAAGGGTTAAACTGGCCTGGCAGGATTTATACCCTACCAGGACACTTCTCCTCTTGAACATCCTTCTTAAGTGAGTACATCTGTTCTTAGTTTATATAGATTAATAATGCACTTACAGAAGTGCACGAATATGGCTTTGGATCCTACTTTTCAGGACTTAATAGTCTGAACTTCTTCTCACAGTATGTTTGCAGGGTGCTTTTATTGAAGCATTGCCTTGTATTTATAGGAATTCAGTAAAAGTGCCTTTAATCTTTTGAAGGAACTGTATGTAAAAGGTATTTATCCTTGTTTCTGCAAAGGCACCAACATTAGCCATCAGGTTGCACATTGAAAAATGAATTGTCAGAATGCTATAAAAAATAGCTTAGAAGAAAATGGTGCTCTGAAGAAACGGGTTAAATAATCTTAAAGTAAGTTTACCCCATTTCTGAGTTCTGCTGAATAAACTTGATGCTATTTTTGAGGTAAAAGTGACAAATAGGTCAACACAGTCTTTTTCAGCTGAATATTTTCTATTATTGTCATTTTTTCTAAGTTTATACTGATTTAATATATATTGTCATTTAGATGTTTAACAGCAGCAGAAGAAATTCTTTTATTGCTGTGGTTTTCAATTTGCAAAGTGGCCTAACCACAAGCTATGTGTATATCCACGAAGAAGAGATCATTGCCGTGGAAGATACATGTCCTGGCTTGCCCAGGTCTGATCCTAAATAAGGGAAAGCAAGCTCCTGACTTCACCTAATATGGTTAAGCCTGGCAAAATGCCGTTCTGATTGGTGAATATGTGGCCAAGAGGGCCATTACTTTGGGGCAAAACAATAAATAGGCTTCTGCCACATGCATGCTTTCGCTTTTACTTCTGCTTTGCCTGCTCTGCCCTGACACATTATGCTCTGCTTTGCCTGCAACTTCCAAGACACCAACAGAATTCCCTTCGAGTTCTGGGTGCTGTCTGATGCTATTTTGAGAGTAAATATTCGAAACCTCTCTCTAAGAAATTCTGTAACTAGATTGTCTTGTGCCTTTCCGCCTTAGCAGCAGCACCAAAACCCCAGCGCTCATTTTTCCCCTACCATTGTCTCCCATTAGGCCCAAGCAGGCCATGGTTGCACAGCTCGAAATTCACTGCGGCTGCAGCCCTGAAGGCCGCAGGCAGATTTACTCCCACATGGTTACCACAGATAAGACTCCCTCTGGATATCTGAAAGGAAGGGAGAGAAAACAGGAGGAAGATTTGACTTTGTTACCCACTTATAAAGTGGTAACAGGACTATAGGATTGAATAACAAAATAACAATTTCTGGGGAGGACCAGGCCAGTCCCCTGGGACAGGACTTTGTCTCTGTGGTCTTCTGAAGGGAACCTGGGACCCCTCAAACTACCACATGGTTGCAGAATCACAGAAACAGCCAGGTTGGAAAAGACCCTTAGGATCTCTAAGTCCTACTCTACAAGATTAACCTTAAACTATATCCCTAAGCACCACATCCATATGACCCTTAAACACATCCAAGGCTGGTGATTCAACCATCTCCTTGGGCAGCTCATTCCAGTGCCTGACCACTCTCTCCATGAAAAACTTCTACCTAATGTCCAATCTAAACCTACGCAGTCTCAACTGGAGGCCGTTCCCTCTTTTTCTGTCTCCAGTTACCTGTGAGAAGAGCCCAGCAGCAGCCTCTCCATAACATCCCTTCAGGTAGTTGTAGACAGTGATGAGGTCTCCTCTCAGCCTCCTCTTTTTCAAACTAAACAGCCCCAGCTCCCTCAGTTGCACCTCCTAAGATTTATTCTCCAGGCTCTTGATCAGCTTCATTGCCCTCCTCTGTTGTTTAGATGTTTAACAAAAGAACAACTTCTTTTCTTACTGTAGTTTCCATTTTGAAGAGTGGTCTAACCACAAGCTGTGTCTGTGGCCATCAAGAAGAGGTCATGTTCACTATTCCAAATCAGATTTTATATTTCAAATTGTCTTGTTTTTTTCCTTGAGATTATATTGATTTAATATATTTTGTTATTTAGATTAAAACAAAACAAAACCAATTCTTTTATTGCTGTGGGTTTTAATTAATATGTCCATGAAGAAGAGATGTTGTTCACTATTCTGCATCTGAGTGTATCTCGCTCTCCTCCTAAGAAGCCCCTAGGGGATACTTCTACTACAGGCTAAGCAATGCTGTAGTATGGAGAATTCTTATAGATGGCAACAGCTGCATCTGAAATTACAATCCAGTCCATTTTAAAGATTTTTTAAAATTGGATGACTTTAGAGTAAGATTTTCAATAGTTTCCTTAGTTTCTGAATAAAATCCAAACAACAAGAACAAAAAAATCCAAGAATTAATTTATTCTCACAAAGTAATTAGGAAAAGCAATAAGATGTTAAAGGATAAAAAATACATTAAAATATGATACTTATTGTGAGATTTGACTCTTAAGGCTGATTTTCTTTTTTAAAATGTTTTAAAGTTATTCTTGCCTGGATTCCAGCAGAATCTTTTCATTCTTACTGTCCTCTGCTGGAATTTACTTCCATCCTTGTTGAAAAAATATGTTATGCCAGTGCCACTTGGCAAAACGTATGTTATTTTGGTTTTATTTTCTTACTTCAATTGGTGTATTAGTTGTTAGGATTGCTTAGCATTACTTACCAAGAGTACAACCTGTTGTTCACACCAAAGAGTATTTGAAATAGAGATTAACACTTAGAAATTTGATAGCCTTCTTGGAAATCTTACAATAAATTACAACTTGAGAAATTCGATCTGCTAAAATCAAGTATCTTAGTCCCTGACTAAATAAGACTAGACAGGAAATCAATCTGGACTACCAGAGATTTGTAGACTAAACATAGGTGTGCATCAGATTACTTGATGTAACACAAATCATCAAATGGCTTTTCTGCATATTTTCTGAGCTTAAAAGATTACTCAGTTATCACACTGCTGTTAAGACAAGTATGCATGTAATGTAATGGCTAAATAGCCTTGGCTGACTTGTCTGAGTGAACAATCCATCACACATACCTGCTCATGTTTCTAAATCCATACTTAGCTCAAATTCAATGTAAAAAAAAATATATGCAACACCTACAGTGCACATGAATGGTGATAGAATACAGATATACTTCAGTGTTTCTTCAGCAGCAAATTTGCTGGAGCTTTTAGTCTTCTTTTGCTATCTAGAAATTAGATCTTCCCCAAGGATACTATAGACAATATTTTGAAAAGTTTATTTTATTATGTAAATGATAAGAGATTTCTGTTGTAATTTGTCACATTCATGAAACACACAAACCCCACTGAATTCAGGTGTTATTGGAGTTTGTGTTGAACACGATATCCATGAGTTTTAAGCCACAAAAGCGAATAATTAAATTAATCAGGCCATGTAATAGCCAGGGGCTATTTAATGATTTTGAGATAATGACAAATAAGAAAGCAATCTTTGATTAAAAGAAACCAGGGAATTACTTTGTTTTGTTGCCTCGCTGTGATTTTGTTTTGCTTTGTTTCTTTTAATTGTGCATGTTTCAGTCAGAATACTTTCAAAAAAGTACTTTTGCTTAATTCTTTTCCAGATTAACACCAGTTAGTACATCTCAAGAGTAAAGATAAAAAAGGAACCCTACTTTCCAGGCATATATTAGCTACAGAACTTGCACTGTATCTGCAAGCTTAGCTTAATTGGTACATGAAATATATGTAGTCTGTCTTTGTTATATTTTGGTTTAATGATTATCATTTGTTCTCCTTCTCCAAGTGTTGAAATTGGCTATTTGTGATTGCACAGGGTTTGTGAGCGTGAAGCTGCACTGGAATCAGCCTTAAGAATGTTACAGCAGTTCTACCTGGATCTTGAAAAGTTCCTCGCTTGGCTTACGGAAGCTGAAACAACTGCAAATGTCCTGCAGGATGCTACACATAAAGAAAAGATAGAGGATGCCAAAACCATCCGGGAACTCATGAAACAGTGGCAGGTAAGTCAAGTGCTTCAGTTTACAGATGTGGTATCCAAATTGGTGGGGTTTTCCCCTAATGTGTAGGTACTCCACAGAACTGAAGTTGTTGTGGAAAAAAAAAAAGGAACTTCTGCAACCTTTATGTGTTGCTTTGGGAATTGGTGCAGAGATCTAACGTGAGTCACATCACGAGTCTGCCTGACGTCTTTCAGCATAAAACACACTTGAAAAACTGCCTTGAAATACAGCTTTTAAAAGTACGGGGAGGAAAACTTGCTGAAATGAGTGTTTAGGGTTTTTTTTTCATCACATAAAAATTAACTACTCCACCAAGCTACAATCTTGAATCGAGCGCTCAACATACAGGAGTATCCATTAAGCATCTCTGATATTTATAGAAGTTATATAAATTCTAACATTTATACTCTATAACTTGACTGAATTAGTTTTCTTCCATCATTTTTTAACACATGAAAAAAGTTAATTTGATATTTGGCTGACTGCTGTCAACATGCTCTGTTTTGATAATAAAAAGACATAATAATTAAAATAGTCATAGTTAGTCTCTGAAGGACAGGTTGCAGAAGGTTGATTTTCTTCTGGAAGTAATGAATCTTTAAAAATGAGACACAATGTTGTGTTAGTGCTCCAGAAAACCTTGAGGAGAAAGAAGAGGAAAAAGAAAACAACACTTTAGTTGAGATCATTCTGTTTGAATACTTTGCCATACTTCCATTGTTTGTGTAGACGACAGAGAGGTCTACACAAACATCTGTGTGAGGTCTTGGATTTGTTAAACGTGAGGTTGGTTGGCTCTCTGGAAGGCAGGGCACTCTCTTCTAATATGCCTTGACTATGTGACTTTCATGTTGACAGAAAGTTTCAGACACCAAGGGCTCTATGCCTTTCTGAACACACTGTGAAAAACCTTAGTTACAAGTGATTGAGTTAGTATATTTGATGGAAATGCTGCCTGCTTCTTTTGGCAGTATGCTATTAATTCGGAGTTTTAAATATTTGACTCAACTGCTGCTACATTCTATTACATCATACTTTGAAATGTACAGCTGCTATATTGGGCAAAAGTGAAGTCTGAATCACATTTTCAGTAGTGCTCTGTCTTTTTACTAATTTGAATTTACAGTAATACACCTTCATTTCATGTCTTTCTGAATTCAGTTATATGATTCTGGAGAGCAGGCTTAAATGAGAGATTGTTCTAGATAGAGTGGTTAATTTTCAGTATAGATCAACTATTTATATTCTCAAGATTAGATTTTGGTCTCAAAGGTGCTAAAGTGAATAATCAAGGATTTGCAGAAGTTATTTTTTGATATGATCATTGAAATATGGATTCTTTGGCAAAACAGAGATACCTAAAAATTTGAGTCCAACACTTCATTTCTAACTGTAATGGACCTTTGTGGATGTGATTATCTTTTCAACTATTACCTTGGGATTTTTTTTCCATTTCTACTTAAGATCCATCCAGAGCTGTAGATGAAAGGAAAACTAAATGCATGCAAGTCCTTTCCTCATAAATAATTAATGAAGTTTAAAAAAATAAAAATCCATCATGTGAACACTTTCTTTGAAGTGTAAGTTTTCCTCTAAAGATTTTTCTGCCCTTTCATTGAGATATTAAGGTTAAATTTTCAATTCTTTTTTCCAGGTTTTTGGTATTTAAATTTCAGAACTTCTGAGGCAGGAAGGGTAGAAACTGTTGTAGAGTGTCCTCTCATACCCTGTGGCAGGTCTGTTAGAACTAAGTAATCACAAAGGTTTCTTCCAACTCAGAACATTCAGATATGGACTTAAATCTGCTGTCTGTCTCTTGTTCTTGATGCAATTAGATAGACTTTAATGATGTGAAAATATTTTTCAGTAGTCCTGAAATATTTTGTTTGTGCTTCAATCTGCTATTTTTAAGCAATAGACATACGTTTTAGAAAGAACTCTCTACACCAATAATGAAACCCCTAAATTTCTGATTTCAGTAGTAGCTTATCTCCTGGTCACTGACTATGGTTCCCGCACCTTCAATGATCTAGCAGTTCTCTGCTTTACAACTCTCGAGCTTTTATTTATACTTTTAAATACTAGAGAAATGTTGGTTTACTCTGTGGAAACTTTTTATATAACTGAAGTTGCTTGTTTAGGAAAATCTCACATTTTTAGGTGTTTCTTATGCTCTTCCTGTTCAGAACCTATTAGCTGTAGTGCCACTAACAATGATTAATCTTCTCCGAGTGCCTAGCAGTTTGTTCCACAGCAGAAGGAGAAGGTTGAGAGTTGCATAACTGCCCATTTTCATTACCTGGTGATGTAATTATGTTAAACTGTTGCATTATAAACACACTCTTTGTTATATAAGCATGTATTTGCATGCATCATTTGTCTGAACTGACAGCAGTGTAATAGTTGAGGTGATTCACACTGAATACTTGCTGGAGGATTTTCAAGGATACAAACCAGTTACTCCAAGGAGTTGTTTAATTATGTGCTGCTTTTTATTGTCTAGTTGAAATACATCATGTGTCCCCATGAGGCTTGGTTTGATAAGTAAACATATGAAGGAGATGAAAATAATTAATTTTACTTACTGTTTTCATACTTGCAGTGATACGAACTCTCAGCTGTGTTAATTATTCTTCTGGATTGTCTTGTTGGCAATAATTGCATTTGACATTTTATACAGCTTATGTGATATTAGATATAATTGTGAAGCTAGTGTGGATTTATCTTGTTATTTTATGAATACAATCATTAATATTAAAGTCTGTAGATTAATTTAAGCACAAGGGATATTTTTCACTGAAATTTGACAAAGAACACTTGGTTAAACAATAACTAGAGAATGCTTTATACCATATACACAAGTTACCAAATGTGTCTGAAATAATTTGTGATGACTGATGAATTATTGGTAGTGTAGAGTGACTGAAAATATGACAGCACATGATAAACGAAGCCAGCTTGATAACTTTGGCATGAAATACATAGCAAATTTATTTTTATTACCACCTTCATGCTCACTTAACCTAGAACCTAAGCAGTTTTCTATTAGATGCAGGAGTTCTTCTGCTAATAATATGAAAAATACGTAGTGCTTTCACTTATACCTGAGAGTGCATATTATAGGCAGTACCCATATTTTCTCCAAATGTTGTTTTGCTCTAAAACAAGAGATGTGAACAGCAGGCAAGGCACTCTTGTCTCATCTATTCCTATCAAATATTTCAAAGATGCTTGCCTATTTTTAAGGTGTCCAAGCATCTGTTTTCTCAGCAGTAGAAAGGTGAGATAGATGCATGTTCCTTAACTCTCCTCAATTATTCAGAAATATAGGTTCTCTGAGAGACTAAAACTTTTTTCCAACTTCTTTTCCCCAGCTATAATTTATATATGTAATTTCCTAGCACAGTTAGTTTTGTGACATGATATATGGGCTACACAATGCAACTGAGTAACTGGAGAGACAATCTGTAACATCCTTGCTCGGTTCAGCTGACTTTACTAAAAAGCATTTAATAGCAATTAATTTTCTAGTGTTTCCAGTGGCTGGTGAAACATTTTGTCACGCAATTCTGTTTGAAATTGTCCTATGGAAACTTTAAATATCAAACACAATCTTCTCTCACATATATTTTGAAAGTTTAATTTTCAACATTTGCTTTTTACAGTAACCTGTTACTAATTCTGAAATAAAATCAGTTTTAAAGTATCTGAAGTGGAGTAACGACTGCCAGAGCCACCTTATTCCACTGAGTAAAAAAAGAGAAATCCCAAACTCTGAAGTTTTAGCACAAGTGCTTTTGCAGTTTAACCTGAGACAAGGCAGGATATTCTCTTGGAGTGAAAAACTAACTCGCAAAGGGCAATAAAGATAAATAAAGGTTTGGACTATCTTTCTTATGAGGAGAGGTTGAGAGAGCTGGCACTGTGTATCCTGAAGAAGAGAAGGCTCAGGGGAGGATCTAATCCATGTGTATAAACACTTGGCTCAAATGTGTAAAGACAAAACTGTGCTGTTCTCTGTATCTCTCAGTGACTGGACAGCAGGCAGTGGGCACAAACTGAAACACAGGAAGTTCCAGGTTAGCAAAAAGAAAGAGAGAAAAAGAAAAAGAATAAAACCAATATTGCAAGGATGGTAGAATCATGAAACAGGCTGTCCACAGATGTTCTGGCATCTCCATTATTGGAGATATTCAAACCCTAGCTGGATGCAACCTGGTGCAGCCTACTCTGAGCAGGGTCATTAGATCAGATTCTTTTTAGATGTGCCCTCCTATATTGAGTATTTAAAGATTTTTGAGATCTCTAATTAAATCATGTAATCACTGGTCACATAATCATTCTGTATCATAATTAATTTTTACATAAATATATAAATTTAAAGGCTTTAATATGGCGTAGTAAGAAACCGAAAACTTTCTTGCTATCTCAAGAAAATTTTATCAACATTTCCACAATTTCCTGAGTGATGTGTTTGAGTGAGTGAGGAGAAAAATTAGATAGTGAAAAGAAAAGGGAAACAAAAATAATGTATTTTAAAGTTAGCCTCTTTAGTGAAAAATTATGTGGGAAATGAAAGGTGAAAGCTAGAAGTGAACAGTGAAAGTAGTAGAAATATTTTTCAGAGTAAAATGAAGTAAAGCTGGGGTTTCTTTTTCATAATTGAAAGCTGAAGCCTTTACCCTCCAACTGTTTTTTCTCCTAATCCATTACCATCGCTTACAGATAAAATACTTCCTCAAAAACTGTGATCTAGACATGAACGATGACTTGTTTAAAATAATTATTATTTTTAATTGAAATTGACTTTGGTAGTGTATTATCAGGTTGGTGCTTTTGCACAAATAGTGGGAACTGTTAGCACAGTTCTGGATTGAGATTTCCTACAGGCTATGGTCCTTCTGGTTATATCTACTGAGTTCCTACTTTGCATTAGTACCTCTACTTTTATGAGTGCATTGGATGGATAAGAAGTAATTTACAACATAAAAAGATAGCTTCTGATAATGCTGAAAACCTACCAATGCGTTGCATCTATTACTATGCTTAAAGAGCAGGACAAGGATAGTACCTATGTTCAGTCAAGTTCTGTGGTATACTTTTGTTTTATGAACCATAGGTAGACAGATGTAATAATCCTGAAGCAGAAAGGGCCAAAAATACTCTTATAACACTGTTTAATGTCATACCCCTCAGCTATGTTATGATTAATTTACTGCTGTAGAAGGTGGCAATACTGACATTGTTGGTTCAGAGTGTATAATCTACAGTCCTATAAAAAGGGGTAAAAGTGATTAAATTAATGAAACTTTCTGTGCACATAGATATAAATTATATATTTGTATTTGAGGTTTTAAGTCCTAAATGACATGCAAACGAGCAACTTTGCCAAATGCATTCTAGGGATCAAGTCTGAAAATCATTTATGTTTGTTTATACTACTCTTAATTTGTCATCTGGGTTAAGCTTGCTGCTTTGTGGTTTATTTTTCTTTCTTGGAGAAGTATCAGTTTTATTAAACTGTTTAACAGTCCAGCATGTGGTCCAGCACTATCTTGTAGTGCTGATATGCTGGTATTCTTACTATCTTTTGGAGACTGTGATTTTGTTCCACTCACACAATAATGACAATTCCAGTGTTACTTGTGTGTAATGATGTGCTGCTTTGTAGGTAAGGATATGAAAAAGGGAAACAGGAGGCTTTCAGTGGGGGGAAGAATGACACAGAAAGAAGAAGACCTGGGAAATAGAGCAGCTGTGTCGGCTCAAGTTGCTGCTGAGCACTGTTAGTGAAAAACTGAATAGATTCATAGGGAGGTTTACATGCTGAGTCTCAAAAGGGATGGTGAAGCCACAGCTGTTCTTAGCTGGATATCAAAAGAAACAGTCAGGAAGTAAGCAGTGAAACAGGTATAAGAGACTGATACTTTTTGTCAAATACTTTGGGTTTATTATTTTCATTTGAATAATATTTATCATAAAACCAGCAAATGTATTGATGCTGTAGCTTACCTGCGAGTGGATACATTAATGATATCTTCCAGTTCTGCCATCTCTCTTTGGAAATTTGTGATAAATAGTAATTTTCTTTCAGGAGGTAAAAGTCTTATTTTATTGAGTGATACAGTACTTAGTTACTAGAGTGAGATGTAAGCATTCTTAAAACTTACTGCATTCTTAAAATTTACTTTCAAGCAGCTTTCATTAGTAAGAAATTCACATAGAAACTGAGTGTTTGTGAGCAAGAAGATAGATCAATTTCTTCCTTTAATTTGTTCTTTGCAGATGTTCTCATAACCAAGGTAGAAGAAAAATTCCATCTTTCAGATGTGCTAAATACCATAGTATATGCTCACTTGGTTGAGTTTTTTCCTCTTTAAAAGCTCATTGAGGACACTGAAAAGTTGGTCTTGTTTTCACATACAGATTAGCATTCAAACCCCATCAACTTTAAATACAGATTTTCTTCAAACATGGATTGGATGAGAAAATATTTTTTATCATGAAGTGTGAGATCATGTTGTATTAAGTAAGATCATTAGTGAGCGTGGAGAATCGCAACTAGAAATGGGATAGAGTGGGTAAGGTATTTTGCCATTATTCCTGAATATGCCTCTCCTCTGACTTAGAATCTAGAAGTAGTTAAATAACTGGCTACAATAGGACTTTCATAGTCCTGCTCTGGCAGGGTGGTTGGACTTGGTGATCTCTGGAGGTCCCTTCCAACCCCTAACATCTCGTGATACCTCAACTTGATGTGATTATAGATAGATATATATTAAAAAAAATAATCTGTGCGCACTCTCTCTCAGGAGTATAAATGTTAATAGTGTTTGTCTTCCTCTTCCTTCTTCTTCATTTGATTGCCTTTTGCCTAAAACAATTTGAAGAATTTCTAGTTTCACCTGGGTCCTACCATTCAATATATTTCTAGATTGCGCAGTTCCTCATAAAGCAATAGAAGAGAACCAAATATGAACTCAGACTGCTGAAATCGCTTTTCTCTCTTACGATAAGCATTAATTTAATCCTAGTTAACTGTGAAGGTATTGTGAAGATATGCCTAGAAGTTTCGTTCTGACAGATTAGGTTTTCATCTGTGCCTTCTGTTGTTCACGTGAATGTCCCATAGTGTTGAGACAATGACCATGTCTTTGCTTTTTCTTTGCCTCAATTGAGAAATGGTATTCTGAGATTGTCTTACCTTTTCATTGCCACCAGATGAGAAATGTGGTGTTGCTTTTGGCTCCTCATTTGTTTCTTTTCCTTAGAAAATTTCCTTGAAACCAAGTATTTGTTCACTTAGGGAAAGAATTTTGGCACCTTTATGCCAGTTCGTATGGTACAGGCTTTCCACCGTTGCAAAAAAAAAAATCACAGCTTCAGTTCCACTGATGTAGTTGTCAGGATATCTGAACGGACACAAGTATTAACCTACTCCATGACCACCATTATCAGTCAGATTTGTGCCTGTGAATTGATAGTGAAATTCTGCGGTGTGAAGGACTACTGCTGCTTCCAAGGAGAGGGAAGGAAGTGAGGTGAAGAGAAACTCCACTTGAGTATGGAAATACAGGCTGGGCAGTAAGTGGCTGGAGAGCAGCCCTGAGGAGAGGGACTTGGGGGTGCTGGTGGATGAGAAGCTCAACATGAGCCAGCAGTGTGCACTTGCAGCCCAGAGGGCCAACCAGAGCCTGGGGTGCATGAGAAGTGTGGCCAGCAGGTTGAGTGAGATGATTCTCCCCCTGTAGTGCGCTCTGCTAAGACCTCACCTGGAGTACTGTATCCAGTTCTGGAGCCCCCATTACAAGAAGGGTGTAGACATGCTGGAGCGAGTCCAGAGAAGGGCCACTGGGTTTATCAGAGGGCTGGAGCAGCTCTCCTATGAGGACATACTGACAGAGTTGGGGCTGTTCAGTTTGGAGAAGAGGAGGCTCTGAGGTGGCCTTCTTGTAGCCTTCCAGTATAAGAGGAGGCTCTGAGATGACCTTCTTATGACCTTCCAGTATCTGAAGGGAGCCTACAAAAAAGCTGGGTAAGGACTTTTCAGGCTATCAGGGAGTGACAGGACTAAAGGGAATGGAGCAAAGCTGGAGATGGGTAGGTTCAGGCTGGATGTGAGGAGGAAGTTCTTCAGTGAGAATGGTGAGAGCCTGGAATGAGTAGTCCAGGGAGGTGGTTGAGGCCCCATCCCTGGAGGTGTTTAAGGCCAGGCTGGATGAGGCTCTGGGCAGCCTGATCGAGGGTGAGGTTTTCCTGCCCATGGCAGGGGGGTTGGAACTAGATGATCCTTGTGGTCCCTTCTAACCCTGACTGATTCTATGACTCAGTTACTGTATCCTGTTAGCTATCTCTGGTAGCAGTCAATAATTAAGACAGGGGAAACTGTTTTTTTTTAGTACTAAAAAATGAGGCAGAATAGACGTCAAAAAGGGAAGCACAGTGGGCAGCAAACCTATCTGCTATCTTGTGCATACAAAAGGCTGACCTGTTTATTTGCAGGGATGTGAAAGGGACACAATGCTCATCTTACTCAGATTTATGGAATCCCTATTCTTTCCTCTCTCTTCCTCTCTGTGTGTTTACTGTTTCTTTTCATTTTTTTCTGCTAGATACTGGTCATTAAGACAAGGAGGAGTCTTTTTAAGGTTATGATCCATTTCAAAAATTATTTATGCAAAGCTGTTCTCAGTGTCTGGTTTAGCAATTTACAAGCAAGTACAGGTGATTCGTGGTTTAGATATGCTAATCCAGGGCACTTTGTGGTTTAAAGGTGGGATGAAGTGGCTGCAATAACACAGTAGGTTTTTGCATTAGTCCTTTTCTGTGGAATAAATCTACTGAATTAGAGTTGGAAAAAACTGGAAGAATGGAAAATCTGAAATTACCTATGTGGTTTTGCCCTGTTTGATTAGAAGCTGTCAGCTGATGGGATTACTGCATCTATACCAGAAGAAACTATTAACAATTACTACTGCATAATATTTAGGAACAAATATGCTATCAAATGGTCATCTTGGTAGTTTTTGGTGAGATACACTAACAGTCACCAGAGGTGTTGGTATGTGAGAGAAAACATCTGGACATTGAATTCTAAATAAATGCTGTCTGTATGGTTGAAAAGATAATGCAAACACAGAAGAGGCCAGGAGGGCTGAGAAGTATGCATATTAATTGATTCAGAAGATTAATATATTTGTTTTTCTTGTACCTTTCTTCCTTTCTTTTCATATTTCTTTCATGCTAAAAGTCTCTGTAGCTCATAGAAAATTGACTGACAAATTTGTGTCAGTCAAAAAGATTTTCTGCCAGGTTACACTGAAAAGTTATGCAATAACTGAATTAATCTTCAAACGAGTCTAAGAGACATTTTTTTAATATCATAGTTTTAGTTTATGTTATCTGGAGCAGATACTACAGATTCTTTAGGGGAACATTGCCAAGGGAGCAAATGTGAGAGCTAGCAATTAAGCAAGCGGATTAAAGATCTAAATTATGTTATCTCCAGAAATACCATACATTGTCTACTATATTAAACCTACTTAATTTTAATTTCTACCTCATGCTGCTAGTTTGGACACAATTTCAGTATCTTTTTTTCTGAAACAACATCATAGTTCAGCAAAAATAATATTGGTGAATTTTCTAGAGGAAGGTAGAAAAAAACCCCAGATTTCATTGTTGAACTTCAAAGGTCTTTTGCTGGGGAAAGCTTACAGTTGCTCTGCTATTTTTTTGTACTGTTTATATCAAAGTGTGTTTCACTGATCTATAAATGAAGTGGCAAATCCTTTCTTCCCATAAACTGGAAACCTGCTGGAAGCTGTCAGATCAAAGCTATGAAATAAACCTGTTCTCACTTGCGTTACACCAATTACAGACACAACAGTACATTAACCTCAACAGATCATCTCTTCCTTTCAACTGGTATTGTAATTCCATAAATTTTAAGAGTTGAAGCAGTGTTCAAATCCCAGTGTGTTGATTGCCTTTAAAAACTAAATTAGCCATTTCAATTTAGCCTTCAGTTTGTGGTACAGAGAATACTATGGAGGGTTAGCACTGTCTGAAATACAGTGCCAAGGAATGTTATTTCTGCAGTGCGAGCTACTATGTGACAGCTTATTTCATTCTCTTCTGATTCCTGTTAGACATCTAACCTACACTTTTTACACCCAGGTGTTGCTGGGCTGTATGCTGCCTCACGTGAAAACAGGATGATTCCGCAGTTTTAATCCAGCTCTGTAATCAGGCATGAAAGAGCAAAGGCTACATACAGTCCTTAGAGCAAACTTGCAGCTGCAGTTAGATTTCCACAGCTAGTAGTTCCTTGCACTGAGGCTAATCCTGGCAGTCTCAAATCCTGTTGATATCAAAAGGAATTTTTTAGACCGTCGACATCTATTGTAGCTGTATTGTTTTCAGGGTGTGAAGTGTTTTTATAATTATTTAATATCATTTTGGAGCCTTGTTTACTTAATTTGTTTTGATTGTAATTTTTTTTTCTGAAATACCTGTCTAAGATCTTTACAGCACCAGACTGGAGGCTGGCATTTTTCATACTAGACTGGGGCAGATATTTAGTGTAAAATAAGCAAGTCTGATTCATTCTTCATTCTCAGTTTCTGTGTTCTGGTGTTTCTTCTTATTCATTGTTTCTTTATTTTCATTGTTACCTGATTTTTGCTGCATCCTTAAATAATTTGAAAGAAATAGAGCCAAGCTGGACCTGACAGGAATAGAAGAAAAAAAATTATTAATTTAGTTTAAAAAACCTTGTAGAAATCTCTGTTTGTTAGCATGCCTTTTTTTTTTTCTTGCTGATTATTTTTCTGTTTTCATTATGGCTTATAGCAGTGTAAATTAATTTAACATGAAAGGATATAAATGTTGCTTTTGAAATGTTTCTCATTAAATTATGAGGAAAAAAAAATTTACAATAAATAATAGAAAAGAATGCCTCTGGTAGAAGCTTCTCTTTGTTCAATTATTGCTGTACCAGGAGTGAATTATTGCAGAGCTAACTCAGAGGCAATATTATTGCAGTTGCATTACATAAAGCAGATGAGCTCAAAACTTCAAAAACCAGCACAAAAAAGAAAGCGCAGACTGGATCCTTTGAAAGTTAAATCTCTGTTTATATTTCTGTGAGAGGCTTGGGCAAGACAGCTGAGTGGAATTGAAGCTAACTCACATCTCAAGCGTTGTGGTAATTAAGTGAAAAGTGAGCGTGGTTAATTTCATTGATGTGATTGATGTGAATTGCTAATAGGCACCAGCTAGAGGTGCCAGCAATTTGAAGTCAATAATATGCTACATAAATGGTGCAGAATGACTATAAGTATTTACCTAGAATCTACAAGATGTCTGAGTGGGTACAATTTAATTACGTTACCAGAGACATGCTGATATTATTGTCAGTCTCAGTAAAGTATCTGTCATTTTGCTTTAGCTAATGAAAGCATCTTTTGTTAAGTTTTGGTCTTGGCTTTGTACTTTGGTCTTCATATGGCCAATATGAGATGTTTTTCGTATACCTCTTTGCTGACAACATTCCTTCTGCTTCAGGTCATATCTTAGTTCTGTCCTTTTGCAATCATCTGGTTTAGTTTCTAACCTGAGTTGTTCCAACTGTATTATTCTGTGCATTCTCTGAGCAGACTAAACTAGTTTAAGAGGTGTTATACCATACAGAGTGAGTATTATAGGCAAGAAATAAATAATACATATTAGCTTTAGAAATACAGTTATGAGGGGTTTGTTTACCTCTCAGAGTTGTTATTAGAGATTTCTGGTCATTATTTTGGAATTGATAAGACACTTTGGGAATGTTTAACTTACATGTGACAAGTGAAAAACCCAAGAAGTTATTATTTTCCAGAGGATTTCTAGGTGATTCAGTAATCTGATTCTTTAACTTTCTTCTGCAAGACAGGCTGAAGTGTTGCCTTGTTACTGTTGTTAGATATATTAAATAGATGTCATTTATGAATCAGGAAGATCACCTGGAAGATCTATATTAAGCATGTAGTTATGTTGAGATGACTCTCAGTGCTGTGAACCAGTGAAGTCAGAAAGGGCTTTTAAAATTCTTTAGATGTTTGGTCTACCAATAATAAACTTACTGTAAACTCTACATATACTTAGTGTATGTGTTTACCTATATGTGACATATATGCATATATATATATATATAAAAATATATATAAACTGCAGCACAAGAAGTTCCACCTTAATGTGAGGAAGAACTTCTTTACCGTAAGGGTCACAGAGCACTGGAACAAGGCTCCCCAGAGAGGTTGTGGACTCTCCTTCTCTGGAGACTTCTAAGACCTGGCCAGATTGGTTCCTGTGTGAACTCCACTAGATAGATAGATAGATAGAAAGAAGGAAATATAGATAGATAGAAATATAGATATAGATGTCCTGCACAGATGAGGAGAGAATTTGTGTTTGGCTGTCAGCATCCAGAATCACAGAACCACAGAGTGTCAGGGGCTGGAGGGGACTTTGAAAGCTCATCCAGTCCAACGCCCCTGCCAGAGCAGGATCACCTATAGCAGATCACACAAAAACACATCCAGGCAGGTTGTGAATACCTCCAGAGAGGGAGATGCCACAACGCCGCTGGGCAGCCTCTTCCACTGTTCTGTCACCCTCACAGGGAAAAAAATTCTCCTCATGTTTGCATGAAACTTCCTATGCCTCAGCTTCCACTGGCATTGGGCATCACTGAGCAGAGCCTGGCTCTATCCTCCTGGCACTCACCCTTTACACATTTATAAACATTGATGAGGTCAACCTTCAGGCTCCTCTTCTCCAAGCAGCAGAGCCCCAGCTCACTTAGGCTCTCCTTGTAAGAGAGAAGTTCCATTCCTTTAATCATCTTTGTGTCTCTGTGTTGGACTCTCTCAAGCACTTGTGTGTGTCCCTTGAACTGGGGGGCCCAGAACTGAACACAGTACTCCAGATGTGGCCTCACCCAGGTCAGAGTAGAGGAGCAGGAGAACCTCTCTTGACCTACTAGCCACAGCCTTTCCAATGCACCCCAGAATGTCATTGGCCCTCCTGACAGTGTATTCTAGGATACCCTGCTAGGATGATCTTTGTAACACAACACATTGGTGACACTGAGTAAACTGCCTTCAAGAATAGACCTATTGTTAGATGCAGCACCATTTCTTCTGGAATGTTGTTGATGATATTTACAGTCTTGAAGAGAGAATGTTTGCAATGTTTTCAAAATGTTGGTTTCTGTCAGGCCTGAAAGAATCACTGAGAAAATACAACACGCTAATGGGAGACCTAGAGAGGTCATGCCAGCGCTTGCCAGCACAGTGATTGTTGTGCCGGGGGAAGTATGGATGTTAGGAGGAAGTTCTTGACAGAGAGAGTGATTTGCCATTGGAATGGGCTGCCCAGGGAGGTGGTGGAGTCACTGTCCCTGGAGGCGTTCAAGAAAAGACTGGATGAGGCACTTAGTGCCATGGTCTAGTTGACTGGATAGGGCTGGGTGCTAGGTTGGACTGGATGATCTTGGAGGTCTCTTCCAACCTGGTTGATTCTATGATCCCATCGCTTTTCTTTCCCATTGTTCTGTAAAAGGTGTTAGTGTAGCTGTTTATGGTTTGGGTTATTTCCAGTCCTGTTAGGTGTAGGTGTTTTGGAAAATGGGGGAAGTAGAAGAGAGAAATTTGTGTTTTCCCAAAAGATTACTCTTCTTGCTGTCTGACACCTGGACAACTAAACAAAGAAGGTTGCTATGCTTCAACATCCTATTTTCTGAAAACATTCTCTAAACTGATTCCTTTTCACTTAAGGAATCTTTAAGAGCTGTACACTTTCACTTGGCCATGTGGCCTCTGTATCCAGCTAAAGGGTGGTGCTCTTGTTAGGAATAATAAATCTCTTGCTAGGAATATTAAATAGTTAATAAATTGTTTTAGAGTGCTCTACAAGATAAAATTATTCACTAAAATGATTTCATAATTTAAATTATTTTGAAACTATCTTGTGGACTTATCTCCTAGAGTATTAATGAACAAAGAAAGGCTAAACCATTCTCTGCTAGCTCTAATATTTAATGGGCTGCCCAGGGAGGTGATGGAGTTGTTGTTCCTTGTTGTTCCTTCAGTAGAAGACGGGATGAGGCACTTATTGCCATGGTCTAGTTGACTGGATAGGGCTGGGTGATAGATTGGACTGGATGGTGTTGGAGATCTCTTTCAACCTGGTTGATTCTATGATTCTGTGAAATGTGATTGTGTAAATGTAAACAATTCCATTTTCATCATCCTTTTCTGGCACAGAGAAATAGTGTGCTATTTTAGTTTATTTTGTGTTACACTTATATTTATTTAAATTTAAAATAGATGTAAAATTAATATTTTTCTCTTTTTGTTTGTTTTATTCCTTAAATTTTGCCTTAGCAGTTGAAGCACTCAGTGAAAAAAATCTGAGAAACAGATTTCCAAATCTCATTTAGTATTAGTCTTTTGCTGAAGATGATATAGCTATTACCACAGTACATTAGTCTTGGAAAAGCAAACTAATGCATGCATAGGGATACATTTGCTTGTTATAGACTTGTGATATGAGTAGCTGATATTACTCTTTTTTTTTTTCTGTATCATCATTTTCCCATTCTTAGTACATTAACAACTGAGGGGATAAGGGGAATGTCTGTGATGTTCACGTTAGCACAGGTAATAGATGCAGCAGTGTTGCTGAAAGTAAACCATCTAGATATGTATGAGACTTCAAGGTCATAAAAATTCAATTATCCTTTCAAATGCAAAATATGTTTTTGTTGTTGTTGTTGTTTTTCTAAAGGTCAGGCTATTTCAAGCTTCAGCCTTTAAGTTCAGAACGTATCCAGGCCAGGTTCTCTTATCTACAGCAGCCATAGCCACAGATAGACTTAGTCATGAGTGGGGTTGGATTCCAAATACAGTGCTCTTGTCAGCTTTACCTTTAACTGTACCTTTCAAAATTCTGTTATGCAGTACTTAGTGTTTAATGTTCCATAACAAAGCCACAATTTTGTTTTACTCTAGAAGTGCTTTAGTAGTTTTGGAGAAAACTCCTGTTATTAGCACTGGGGGTCTCTGGACTTCAGCTAAACCACCACTTGCGCTAAATGAATTTGGCAGTTTTGAAATTGGGTTTTGGTTTTTTAATTAATTTTACATTAAGTTCCCAAGCCATCATACTAATTAATTGTATTACCACTTTTAAGAATATACTTGGGCTGCCAGGTGAGGAGGGGAAGTAGAACAAATTAATGTTTCAAACCCTCTTCTGACATTACTGAGGTGAAGTGAAGCTTTCTCTAGAACTGCTTCCCAGGCTTGAACCAGATGTCAGCAGTTATTTTAACATTAATGAGCTGGTAAATTTGACAAAACCAAAGGAATCAGAAGCTACAAACTCCTCCTGTTGTCCAGAAAGGGTTTCACTGTTTCATATCATAGTGATATTGCTGTCCTAAATCTGTGAACTGAACTGGTAGTGATAGTCTTAATTATTTGAATCATTACTGGGTTTTCAGTCAAACAAGTGTTTACCCTGATTGACTGTTTCCCTATGAATTTAGAGAAGCAATTAGATTAAGAGCTGTTCTGTGCTGTTCCAGCTGAAGGTGAAGAGAGATAATTATGATATATTTTTCATTAATATGCAGGAGAATTGTTATAAGATGGAGAGCCAGCACAGTAGCAATAATCATAACTTTAAGCGAGGAGGAAATCTTTCCTAATGAGAAGATGTCACATTTGTATAGGATGGCTTCACATGTTCTACATGACACACTCAACATGATTCTTGAGGCTGTCTTGCTAGATCCTCTTAGGTAACTCAGCATTATTCTTTTTTTTTTCAAATTCAAGATACAATGGACAGGTTTTCAGTTTAAGCTAAACTGAACTGTCAGAAGTTTAACTGCTGGAACGTGCATCAATATTAGGCAACAGAACTGCAGTTAGCTTGGGAAATTGAAAAGCATGTAAACCTCATTGGCTTCAACACTAGAGTTAGATGAAGATTAAGCTTTTGACTTCTCCTGACTTAAGAAAGATGCATGCAGTCCCCAAATGTATCTTCTAGAGCTAATTTGAACATGAGCCAGCAGTGTGTGGCCAAGAAGGCCGGTGGCATCCTGGCCTGTACCAGGAATAGTGTGACCAGCAGGACCTGGAAGTCATTCTCTCCCTGTACTCAGCACTGGTTAGGCCACATCTTGAGTACTGTGTCCAGTTCTGGGCCCCTCAATTTAAGAAAGATGTTGAGGTGCTTAAACATGTCCAGAGAAGGGCACAGCCCTATAAGGAACGGCTGAGGGAGCTGGGAGTGTTCAGCCTGGAGAAGAGGAGGCTCAGGGGAGACCTTATTGCTCTCTCTACAACTACCTGAAAGGAGGTGGTAGCCATGTGGGGGTTAATCTCTTCTCCCAGGCACTCAGAGACAGAACAAGAGGACACAGTCTCAAGCTGCACCAGGGCAGGTTTATGTTAAGAAGAAGTTCTTGCCAGAGTGATTGGCATGGAATGGGCTGCCCAGGGAGGTGGTGGAGTCACCATCCCTGGAGGTGTTTAGAAGAAGGCTGGATGAGGCACTTAGTGCCATGGTTTAGTTATTTAGAAGGGGTAGGTGATAGATTGGACTCAATAATCCTAGAGGTCTTTTCCAACCTAGTTAATTCTGTGATTATGAATTTTAGAGGTGGTTTGCCTCTTTTATTGGGAATAAGTCTTTTAAAAAATAAAATTTAAAAAATAAAGTTTTCAGAGCAATGAATGAATGATGTAATTTTAATAAGAACACTTTGAATCACTTTGGTTTTCTTGTTTCATTATACTGATTAGTTTTTAGGAAATAAGGTAGGTAGTACTTCTTGATGTTCATTTTATAGTGAAATACCATTTTATGAAATGTATACCATGTATTTGTACTCTATTATGATTTTGTAATGTCATCAAAATAAGAGGGAGTAGTTCTGATTGATAGCTGTCTCCTTCAATTAGTGTGGCACCGTGCTTCCAAACTTTCAGTAATTTATTTATTTTAGAATAGAATAGAATCAATGAGGTTGGAAGAGACCTCCAAGATCATCCAGTCCAGTCTATCACCCAGCCCTAGCCAGTCAACCAGACCATGGCACTAAGTGCCTCATCCAGGCTTTTCCTCAACAGCCCCAATTCAGTGTTCAGACACTCAGTATCTAGCTCAGAAAGCAAGAGTCCTTTTGAAAGTCCCAAAATGTGCTTTAAATGAAAGGAAGAAGTCACAACAGACCAAGAGTACTGGTTAATACCCTATTATTTGTGTGTTCTTCCAAAAGCTACCGAGAACTGAGGAGTGATGTAGAAAAATGAGAAATTAATTTTGACACTCATGGTCTTAGACTATGGAACTCAATATTAAAAAACATCAACTTAAATAGGGGACTAAAAGTTACAGAAGTAGAACTAAACCTTTAGTGTATTTTCTCTTAAGTGTAATCAAGCACACAAATATGAAAGTGGATAAAAATTCAGGCTGTTTCAACAAAGAGGGCTTTTTCATGAAAATTGCCATAGCAACAATGCTCTTTTGGAAAGGAAGTAGCTGTGTTTTCACTATTATATTTCCATCTTGATACAGTGTTATTAAAATCTTGCATTAACTGATTTTTCTTTTAATGTTAAGGGAGTGTCATACATATGTGCTGGCTCTGGAATCGTTGAAGAAAAATATTTAGCTAAAAGGAATTGATGTGCAAAGCCAAAATATGGTAACAAAGTGTTTCAGAGACGGCATGTACCTAGATAAAAACAGTGGCAATGCAACAGAGAAGAGAGCAGAGTAAGATTTTTAAGTGGAAGTAGCCTAATTATCTGATTTGAAATTATCTAATATAGTTAACCTTCAGTGTTGTTGGAGACAAAAAGAAATAACTTGACAGTTATTAATCATTTTTAGTTTAAAGAGTCAGGGGAAAAAAAACCCACAGTTTTTACTATTTCTTAGTTTAATTTATTTATCACTTGAAGAATTATTAACTATCATCATCTTTTGAGAATATTCTGGATGTAAGGACAAGGTATTTTTGTTTGTGTGTCTTATATAGGATAAATAAATGAGTCTTTCTTCAATGTTAGGGAGATATGCACTTAGTTTAGATATCTCAGTTTGGCTTTGGGGGATTTGTTTGGGTTGGGTTTGGTTGGTCAGTGGTTGGTTTTGAATTTGGTTTTGGTGTTGGCTTTTTTTTTTTTGTTTGTTTCTTTCTTTCTTTGTTTAATTTTAAATTGCTCTGAAGAATCCAAAATGTAGTCTTGAAGTGGAAAGGTGGAACGGCAGTCAGGGTAAAAGTGGAGGAAAAGTCTGTCCTTCATGATGGTCTATAGAGTGGTTCAAGTGGCTTTCAAAATGACACTTAGGAAAATAAAGACGTGCTTGATTTTTGGTTCCCTTCTACAGTTACGATTCTTTAATCTAGAACCAGCATCTCTTCTTATTAAGTATTTGCTTAATTTTTGATCTTTCTTACAAACTTTGGTTTGATGATTATGCTCCATCTCTTCTGTAGTCCGGGTTATGGAAAAAGTGTTATAGTCTTGTCCAGCTCTTCCTGCTGAAAAAGATATATGCTTTTTTAAAAAAGAAGAAAAAAATCCCACCATTTTGATAAAATCTAAGTACTGCCTGCAAGGAAATGAAAGAGTTGCAGAATTAAAACCAAGAATAGCAAAAAAAACCAAAACAAACCAGAACAAACAAAAAAAAACCCCACACCACCCTCCAAATGAAAAACCCAAACAACAAAAAATACAACTTCAGTATTAGAATCGTAGAATCATTCAGGGCTGGGAGGGACCACAAGGATCATGTAGTTCCAACCAGCCTGGCCTTAAACATCTCCAGGGATAGGGTATTAGCCACCTCCCTGGGCAACCCATTCCAGCCTCTCACCACTCTCATGCTGAAGATCTTCCTCCTCACGTCCAGTCTGAATCTCCCCACCTCCAGCTTTGCTCCATTTCCCCAGTCCTGTCACTCCCTGATGGCCTAAAAAGTCCCTCCCCAGCTTTTTTATAGGCCCCTTCAGATACTGGAAGGCCACAAGAAGGTCACCTGGGAGCCTCCTCTTCTCCGAACTGAACAGCCCCAACTCTATCTGTCTGTCCTCATAGGAGATGTGCTCCAGCCCTCTGATCATCCTCGTGGCCCTTCTTTGTACACACTCCAGCATGTCCACATCCCTCTTATAATAGGGGCTCCAGAACTGGATACAGTACTCTAGGTGGGGTCTCATTGGAGCAGAGTAGATGGGGAAGAATCACCTCCCTTGACTTGCTGGCCACACTTCTCATGCAACCCTCTGGGCTGCAAGTGCACACTGCTGGCTCATGTTGAGCTTCTTGTCCACCAGGTATTAGATATACCAAAGGGAGGAGGGATAGGCTAACCTGAAAAGATAGCATTGGCATTCTCTTCAGCTGTCTTTTTCTTTCTTTGTTCTTTACAAAGTACTTGCAAAAGGAAATTCCACAATGGGAAACATTTTTATCTTTATATAACAGCAACCAGAACCTGCTCTTTTGTCCACTGAGAATTCTTGTTTCTGATCTGTAAAAATAGGTTCTTTTCTTTGAAGTCTGTTTTGTATTATGACATCTGCTAGACCTAAGCTGTTTGCTACTGCAGGTTCCTCATTCTGTATTAGATGTTCTTTTTGCTAAAGGCTAAGGCCTTCAGAGTCATGAGTCCATATTCCACATAGACTTGTCACACAGCTTTACTGAAAGTATATGTTCATTTCCTCATTCTGAGCATGAGTTAGCTTGAGTTAGGTTTGTGATCCAAAGCTAGTTCTCATTTATTCTGGGGAAGAAAGTAGGTGTGGTGGTTTGACCCTGCCTAGGAGCCAAATGCCGACCAAAACTGCTCTATCGCTGCTCCTCTTAGATGGACTGGGGAGAGGGGGAAAGATAACAGAAACCAATTATAAGATAGAAGTAATTTAATAACAATAAGCAGTAGTGACAGACTGCATGGAAACAAGCGAAGAGAGAGATGTTAGTCTCTACTTCCCATGAGCAGGACAATGGTTAGTCTCAGACAGCAGGGCTCTCTATGTGTAATGGTTCCCACGGAGGACAGACGTTATAGATAAATCTCTCCAAACTTCCTTCTTTCACTTTGTTCTTCCATCTGAGCTGGTGGCAGATGGCATGGAATATCCCTTTGGCCAGTCTGGGTCAGCTGACTTGGTTGTGTCCTCTCAGACTCTCAGGACAGGGAAATGTTGGAAAAGCAGAGTCTGGGTGCTTGGCTTAGCAGTAGCCAAAACACTGCTGTGGTATCAACCCTCAGCTCCAGCACTGCAAAGCACAGCATTACAGAGATGCTTTGAGGGCAATTAACGCCAACTCAGCCCAAACCAAATACAAATAGACATTTATAGCCACTCTAAATTACCTGGTTCCCAGAGCTGATAAAATTATGTTAAGGTAAACTAAGAAGCACGCAGGGAAAACATTTGTTTATTTGATAGTATACTTACATTTCCAATGAGGACAGCTTATGAGCTCTAAGTAAAAACGACACACACAATGATGTATCAAATCAGAAACTGGTTTGGTATAACACCAAAACTGAACTATCATAAATTCCAAATACAGCCAAGAGTCCTTTTTCCTTTGAAAAGACAGTTCACTGGCTAAATATATGTGCAAGAATGAAGACGCTTATACATATGCTCCCACTAAGAATGTAATGAAAGCAAATTAAATGAGAGTTGAAAAACAATTTCAAAAGATACTATCATAAAGTATGTTTATTCCTGTTATGTTGCATGAGAGAATGGAAGTAAGACACTTTTATTATTTGTTTGCACTACCAGTTTTATTATCCTCCCCTTTTTCTGCATAACACAACACCATTGCAGCTATTGTGGGGTCGCAGCTATGCTCAATTAATAATAAAACACAGCACCAGTCTAATAGCAAACTTTTCCTGTGCCTTTGGTTATAGGATCTTGCACTGTTTGTGCTCTGGGCAGTTATTATAGCTGGTGCCAAGTGCCTCTCTAATTCTGATGGCATTTGGGAAGGACTACTCAGAGCATCTCACCAGTTAGTACTCTGCTGTGACACAAGGCTGCTGTTGAGTTGTTTGCTCAATTGACCCGAAGCTACTTGGTTCACTCCTACTTTTTGAGCAGCTTTTAAAATTTCAGTTGCACCTGTAAGTGATATGCCGTATGCTCTGCCATCTGTTGTTTGCATACCAGGTGCTTATTTTAAGGCAATAAGTACAATGTTTTGAATAAAGGTACTTCTGTTAAAATTGCATTGTACTCCTGTTTCCCAATCACACCTTGATAGGTAGAGCCAAGCTACATTTTACTACTCTTTCATTTGAAATCTCTGTGATTACATCAATCATCAAATCAAACCATCAAGCAAAGAGTAGCAGGATTGGAAAACAAGCTTCTGTTTCAATCAGTCTTTACTGTCTTTGTTTCAAACCAAAGCTGCTCTTAGAAAGAACTCTAAAAATGGCTCTAGAACAATTAAAATCCTCTGTTAAGGTAGCATTTTTTCCCCCCTTTTTTAATCAGGAAACAAATGTAATAAGCTAAAAGAAAGTTTTCTTAGCATCAGCTGGAAGTTAAATTTCATCAAGGATATAATGATGTTAACTTTGGTAAAGAATTTTAAAGATACAGCATTCCACGTAAGAGTGATTTTTGTGAGTTTCTGAAGAACAGAGAGTATAGGATCTTGGACTAGCCTATGAAAAAATAATAGATTTGCTATGTTCCTGGCTTTCTCATATCTCAGAATACATTGGCTTACAAGAGCAGCAGAGGAAAAGGAGATAGGGGAAAAAGAAAACCCAACCAGATCCTACCCTATCCCAGCCACGAAAGAATGAGCATTTTATATGGTTGTGCCTCAAAATTCGGCTAAAATGCAGGATTTCTGATTCACAAAAGAAAAGTTTCAATTTGGTAGTAGCCTGAATCATATCAAAATGAAAAATACTCTGCCTTGAAATGAAGAATGTTCTGAAGCTTATCAATTTCTCTACTTATTTTCTAAACCCATTAGTAGTCACCAGGAACATTTCCAGGACTAGCAACTACTCTTTACAGAACTTTCAGTTGTAGGAAAAACCCAAGAGCCTTCAATAATAGTCTTTATACCCATTACACTGAAGAGACCTGAAAGTAGCAGATGCTGAGGGAGGTTCATCCTAGCAGAGCTGCAGTTTCTAGAAGAAGGGAGTTTGTTTTTTGTGTGTGGTTTGCTAGCAGTCTAGGCAGTCTTCCGTCAAAGTCTTATCTTGAAACTGGTCAAAGCTCACTGAGACAGACATATTTCTAAGCAGGCATTTCTGGCAGCCTGAGCTGGTGAATAGAATTTGTGATCCAAAAATCTTTGTTTTGTCAAGCAGGCTATTTTATCTTCTCTTTCATCTGACTGTGACAAGTGAAACAGTCACCGTTAATCAAGTAACACTGCTTAATCACAGAGGTGGATGTATTTTAGCATCTTGATTCAGTAAGAGTGATAGAATGGTTGCAGACTGATGACAGGTGAAACAGATTTGATCTCGCTTTAGTGCCACACTCATGAATTGAAGGCTGGACTGTGGCCGTTCTGCCACAATGCCCTGGTTCAGTGATGGTAGCACGTGGTCATCAGCATGCAAACACCAATGTGGTGGACAGCAAAATGGCGTTTATTAACGTGTAGCATGGGATTATATAGGATAGGTAGCAACATCACTTCCTTCTGCTTGCATCACAGACAGGAAGCTAAGTATAACAAAGGAATCATAGAAAGATCGTAGAGAACACAGAGAGGAGCCCTATCTTTCCGTGACAGCACGCCATCTTCCAGTCACCAGACCCTAACTGCAACACTGGACATGCTGCACAAGACTTGAGATTTCAAAGACAATCTATGAACACATAAAAACATGTGTGATGGTTTAGGAGTTACCTGCCTCCCCCCACTCTTATGAAATCACCCTGACTAGACTCAGACAGATGGAAGCTAAGGAATGAAGCTTTATATTCACAGCTTAGCACAATATACAAGCAGGTATTTACAATATATTACAAATCTATACAGCTATATACAGAAATATGCAAGTTAAAAATAATACAAAACCAAAACACCCCTCCCAGATATCAAAGTCCCCAGGAGGGGCTTCCAACCACCCTTCCACCTTCTTTCCACCCCTCTACCTTATCCCAGAGTATGCCTTATGTGCAAGGTGAGTTTGGACAGTTGGCAAGGGGAGTTAGAAGCAGAATTAGTTGGGTTACACAGGGAGAAAAAGCACAGGCACTGACTGCGACAGAGACATGCACTGACTGTTTTATCTGTGTGTTCTCGTTTGTATACCTCTCAGCAAGCCTATGAGTGAAGTAGACGTCACCATTGTTTCCTTTTCCCAGCCATGGCATCCTGGCCTGGATCAGGAACAGTGTGGACTGGATGAGGCACTTAGTGCCGTGGTGATGGCACTAAGCTGATTGGATGCCATAGTTGATTGGACAGGGCTGGGTGCTAGGTTGGACTGGATGATCTTGGAGGTCTCTTCCAACCGGGTCAGTTCTATGATTCTATGATTCTATGATTTTTTCTCATTAAAATATTCCACTTAGCCTCAAACGAGCACAACACATAAACATTTTTTTCATTATGTGAACATAAGGAAAAACTTTTCCACTGTGAGGGTGACAGAGCACTGGAGCAGACTGCCCAGAGAGTTTGTGGAATGGAGTTTGAATGGAGACATTCAAAACTCACCTGGATGTGTTCCTGTGTGATCTCTGTAGGTGATCCTGTTGTGACAGGTTGGACTAGATGATCTTTTGAGATTCTTTCCAACCCCTATCATTCTGTGATTCTATGAAAGAAATACATCTTCTGCCATCTATTTCCAGACTGCTGGATGCTCAAGTCTAAACTGTGGGTGCATGGCACCTTTTAACTTGACCATTTAAATATATCTTATGGTAAACCCAGTGAATCTATATAACATTATACCTTTCTTTCTCATTTTGGTGAGTCTTTATTCCCATCAAGACTTTGACATGTGAGCTAAGCTGCATTTCTGCTCTTTGTTGCCCTTTTACTTTTGCTGTTTCTTATACAAGAGCTGAATTACAATACAGAATATAATTATTAATTGTGAAGTTTATTTTTCACTTAGTTTTAGTAGCAAAGCATTCCTCTTGAAGTAGAATCAAAATGTCTTCTTTTTTCTCCCTTTTTCATATGTCCACATGTTGAAAAAGGCTCAATGAATTTATCATTCTTTCGGAAAAATGAAATAAGGGAAAGAAGGAAAAATTGCTGAGTTTTCATATCTGATGGCTTAGTTTTTTTTCCAGTGATTTGTTCTCTATTGGAACTTGTAACAAACACTTCTAAATGAAGTCAGTTGAAGTATGAAGTGTATGAAGTTTTGATATATATATATATTTTTAATATGGTTTAAATGTTTGGACTGAGCCTATTTCAAAGGTTTCTCATTACATGCTGCATCATCATCAGAAAGCTTTTAAAATGTATGCTCTTGTGATCTGAAGTTGCCTTCCTTCCCCTAAAAGTGCCAACATGTGCAAGATATGTTTTGAAATTAATAATATTGAAAAACAACTCAGCAGTTGTATTTGCCTTATTTAGTTCCTGCTGAGATGATTATGCTTCTATTAGCTGTGCAATTATATTGCACAGCTCACTCCAAGTATCTCAAGCTGTAGCTTTTTTGATTCTGACTATTGTAGCACTTCACAGAAAACGTCAAAGGTTGAACAACTATGAGTAGATCTCACCAAACAATTTATATTTCTGACTTTGAGTTACTTTGCCTAAGTTCTGTTTTATTTATTTGTAATAAGTGTAATGTTTAAAGGTGATATCTGAAAAAAAAAAAATAGAATTTTAAATGTGATGAGCCAGCAATGAGTGCTTGTAGCCCAGAAGGCCAACTGTGTCCTGGGCTGCATCAAAACAAGTGTGACCAGCAGGTCAAGGAAGCTGTTTCTGTCCCTCAGCTCTTTCATGATAGACTGTCTTGGCTACTGTGTCAAATTCTGGGGCCCCCAGCAGAAAAAAGACATCAGACTACTGGAGTGGGTTCAGTGGAGGGCCACAAAGATGATCAGGGAGCTGGAGAACCTCCCCTATATGTGAGAGTTGAAATGGCTGGAGAAAAGGAGTGCAGCTAACCAGGCAATGTTAAGTGTTAACGTTTTGTTTTGTTAAAGAGAAACTCAACTTTAGGTTTTCTCCCTGCATGTGTGAAGGGAGAGGCTGAAGAAGCCTAAGCTAAGTGTTAATTGCCCTAACCAAAGCATTAAGACCTTGAGATAATGGGCTGCCCAGGAAGGTGATGGAGTTGCCATCCCTGGAAGTGTTAAATAAAAGACTGAATTAGGCACTTGGTGCCATAGTCTAGTTGATTGGGTCTTGGAGGTCTCTTCCAACCTGGTTCATTGTATTCTGTAAGTAGGAGTTGGGTCTGTACAGCCTGGAGAAAAGAAGGCTCCAGATCTTAAAGCAGCATTCTAGTACCTGAAGGGGGCCTACAGGAAAGCTGGGGAAGGACTTTTTACAAGCACTTGTAGTGATAGGACAAGGAGTCCTTTAAGCTGTAAGAGGGTAGCTCAAAATGGATGTTTGAAAGAAATTCTTTACAGTGAGGGTGATGAGGCTATGGATGCTCCCTCCTGGAAGGCCAGGATGGATGAGACTTTGAGCAACCTAGTGTAATAGGACATGTCCCTGTCCATGGCAGGAGGGTAGGAACTTGATGCTCTTTAAAGGCCTTTCCAACCCAAACCATTCTATGATTCAATGTTTTCTGCACATGAAGAAATGCATACAAATATAATGCAAATACAGGGTGTAAAAACATGGAAATAACCACATCACAGATTAAGATTTCTGTGTATTTCTCTTATGAAGCTCTATTTTGAACAAATATTCAAAGTTTATATGCATTTGATTTTGTCTATATAATGTGAATACATATGGAAAATAGTCTTTAAAAGTTGACCTCTGAGTAATGTGTGCACCAGTGAGGAGTTTGGAGTACCTTCTCTTTAGGATGCTTATTCAAAGCAGGTGTAATTTGTGGAAGTTTGGCTTTGAAGCATTGGTGCATCTTGCCATTATGAAATAAGATTCCATTGATCCATTTTCTAAGTACTAAATTACTTGGGTGCTTAAATTCGTGTTGATTTTGGTTTTGGGTGAGTGCTCTACAAGCAGGAATAGTGATTTGGAAGAGAGCATGCAACTTGTGTTATAGTAAAGCCTGTTTGCCCCATACCTTATAATCCCTTAACAGAAATACCATTGCACTTAGGGGAGCTTAGTGTTGTGGGTTTGTGATTATTTTCACCAGTTGGTGTCTTTTTTGTTCATCTCGTTTTGTTCAACACTGGACAAAAAATAGCGAGTGCAAGCAAGAGGAAACAATTCTTTCTTTAAATTTCTGGAAGACAGAATCACAGAATTGTCAGGATTGAAAGTGATCTCAAAGATCATCTAGTTCCAGCTCCCAGCCATGGGCAGGGTCACCTTCCACTAGATCAGGTTGCCCAAAGCCCTATCCACCTTGGCCTTAAAAAACTTCCAGGGATGAAGATTCCACCACCTCTTCAGCAGCCTATTCCAGTGCCTCACCATCCTTATGGTGAAGAACTTCTTCCTAACATCTAATATAAATCTACCCTCTTCTAGCCTGGATCCATTCCCCCTAGCCCTATCACTACTTGACATCCTAAGAAATAAATACTGCAGAATAAATTCACAAAGTAGTGTCAGTACAAACCAAGATCTATAAAAATCCTGGTCAGAATGGGTTTTAAAAAGTCAGTGTAGGAAGATGTTACTGCACCATGACATAAGTGGCTAATTTAGCAGAACTTTTTTTAGTGGCAAACAGTTTTGATGAAGGTATTTGTTTAGTCCATGCTATGTATTCATGTGATCTACCAGCTAATACCCAAACTATCTGCAGGCAGGTTTTTAACGTGCTGTTAAAATAGTCAGTTTCGATTGGATCTGAAGCATATTCCCACCTAACTGTGTGGATTGAATGTACTTCTGCAAATGCATGTTGTATTTCAGCTTGCATTTGGAATGCGTGTCCAGGCTGTGTGTTGTAAACTATCAGGAGCTGTGAGAACTAAATGACTGTCAGCAAAGGGTGCCAAAGGAACAAGACTGTTTTATGTAGCAGAGGATTTCTAGTTTGCAGCTCTTGTGTATTTTCAGAAATTTTTACACCCTCCACACATGAGCAAAGTAAACTTAATAGCTTATAAAAAATAAGTCCTACTATTCTTGCAATGGGAGTGCAAGTCCTACAATGGGATGGAGTCTAGTCAGAGGCCTGTAACTAGTGGAGTCTCGCAGGGATCTGTTCAATATATTCATCAGTGACCTGGGGAAGGGCATGAAGTGCACTGTCAGCAAGTTTGCTGATGATACAAAACTGGGTGGAGTGGTTGAGACATCAGAAGGTTGTGCTGCCATTCAGTGGGACTTGGACAGGTTGGAGGGCAAGTGTAGAGTCTTGCACCTGGGCAAGAACAACCCCAGGTATCAATATAGATTGGGGACTGACCTGTTGAAAAGCAGCAAAAGGGAAAAGGATCTGGGAGTTCCAGTGGATGAGAGGTTTACCGTGAGCCAGCAATGTGCTCTTGTGGCTTAGGGGCCAATGCCGTTCTGGGGTAGATTAGAAGGGCTGTGATTAGTAGGTCAAGAGAGGTTCTCCTGCCTCTCTACACTGCCTTGGTGAGGCCGCATCTGGAGTACTGTGTCCAGTTCTGGGCCCTGCAATTCACGAGTGACAGAGAGCTGATTGAGAGAGTCCAATGCACTGCCACAAGGATGGTAAAGTGAATGGAACATCTCTCTTGCAAGGAGAGGCTGAGGGAGCTGGGACTCTGCTGCTTGGAGAAGAGGAGACTGAGAGGGGACCTCATCGATGCCAAGGGTATGGAGCCAGGCTCTGCTCGGTCATGTCCAATGACAGGACAAGGGGCAATGGGTGGAAGTTGAGGCATAGGAAGTTCTGTGTGAATATGAGGAAAAATGCTTTCACTGTGAAGGTGAAGGAACACTGGAACAGTCTGCCCAGGGGGTTGTGGAGTCTCCCTCTCTGGAGGTATTCAAAACCTGCCTGGATGCATTCCTGTGTGATCTGGTCTAGGTGATCCTGCTCTGGCAGGGAGGTTGGACTGGATGATCTTTTGAGGTCTCTTCCAGCCCCTGACATTCTGTGATTCTGTGATTTCTTTACTGTACATATACTTTGTCACTACACAGCACATGAGACAAGGTTATTCAGGACTTCTCTATGTGCTGTCCTTGAAAGCACTTAGATAAGCATACTGCACTGCATACTGTACGTATGGTAAGGGTGCCTGTTTAATCAAGACTAAGGTGATCTATCCCTGGACAAGAAAAGTGGTATGCTTTCATTTACAGGGGGAGATTTCACAGTGGAAAGCACCTTGAAGAAAGCTGAACATGAGCTGAACTAAACCAACATAACAAGTGACCTTGAGTAACATAATGTTTCCTTGAGACAGAGCACTGGAACAGGCTGACCAGAGAGTTTGTGAAGTCTCCTCTGGAGACTTTCAAAACCCTCCTGTAAGCATTCCTGGATGCAGTGTACCCTAGGTAATCCTGCTCTTGGCAGGGAGATTGGACTTGATGATCTCTGGAGGTTCCTTACAACCTCTAATACTCTGATTCTGTGATCTGATCAAGAGGATTTGATACAAGCATGTGCGTATGCATGGGAACTTTTCTGTCATTTCCTCTTTTGTAGCACCCACTGGGTCCTACTTAACTTGCCCTTAATTGAGAACAGTTCAATGCAGCAAATCTTGCATTTCATTAGAGAGCAACACCTGAAAGGCTATAAATTCTTAATTAAAAACTCATTATCTATGGAACAACATCAACTTCTAAAAGGAGCCCTATAACAATTACAGTTATTGTTCTGCATGAGCCAATTTCAATAATGTGTAATGTATCAGGCCTCAAGTTTCAGCTTTGTGTTCTGCATTGTTCTCTTCAAAGTTTTAATAAACTTTTATGTTATTTTAATTAATTTGAACATCATGTTATGAAACTGATGTACCCATTATTTTTTTCCCCAGGCATCAGAGATGTTACTTACAAAAACGTGAAATGTCAAAATCTATTTTAGAAAGAAAAAAAAAGATTGCAAAACATTATTTGTGGTAGAAGGGATTAAAATAATGTATAGAACCAAAATAGTTTCTTTTAATTATAAAATCCTTTAAATTTTT